>JAJJHT010016026.1:0-88477 GCA_021223865.1 Drosophila pandora | reverse complement strand
CAACAACCCAACAGTGGCTTCTTATCAGCAACTAATTGGTCTATCTTTTTCTTCCAGTTTCGTTCTTCCCTTCTCGCCACCCGCCATAGAAACATAGAAGACTGCATAAAACTCGTATCTCATTTTACCGAGCTCATCGACTATCATCGATTTTAGGCGTATACGCAGACCAAGACCCAAGCTTAAACTTTCTGGTGCTGATGTACTAGCGAGGAGATTATTACTGGTATGATTCCTCTGTAGTCCTTTTGTGGGTTTATGACAAACCTGCTAAATTCAACAATTGTTGCTAAATTTTTTCTTATCACGTATTTTTCATATAAGAGCTCACCAAAACTAAGAAGTTCACGTCTCCAAGGATGATTGGCCTATTGTGGCCTAAAAGGCAACAATAAAAATGTATGTCAGAGCCTTATGGACTACGGCTCCGCCCAGGGACATTTGATAGTCGCTATCCGATTATTCTACCAAGGAGACATCCTGTCGCTTTGGTTATAGCGATATCTGGATCTCCGTTCCTAATTAACAAAATTCGTTCTCAATACTGGCACATTGGATGTGGCGCAGCACACGGGCCGATTGAATTGAAGGGTTGCAAAGCTTCGATGTTTTATGTTATGTATTGATGTTAGAGTGTATGTAAAAGTCACCGATTAGAGGAACTTTTAGAATCTGGGTCACTTACTCTAGTAAATCTCTAGTAGGAATTGGCAATAATGACTAAGGCAAGGGTGATGTCGTTGCTAACTGGAATGAACGCAGCTGAAGGATTCAACGTCCTCTACTTCCCAGTGAGGGATAGCCAAAATTCAGTGAAAATTATTCGGAATTCAAAAATTGCATTAGTCTTTTCGAGACTAATTTCTTACCTTTCTGGTGCAGCCTTAGGATCTATAAATGCATTACAGATCACCGAGAGAAATTATGCCAAGCCTATCGAATGAGTATAGCGAATAAATTTATAAATTTTCAGTCTTTCAAATGTTTCGACATAGTCTCATCCATTTTTATATAATTATTATCTATTGCAAAGTCAATGATTGTTCACTGGAGTCATTGGATTATGAAGATAGGATATTTTCGCTGCGGTCCGATTTTAAAAAATATTTAAAGTCTTAAATTGTCTGCGAAAAAGACGCACGGTTGCGAAGTGTCAAAAAAACGATAAGTCAAATATGTTCAAAAACGCATCACAATCTTCTGCACCGACCCACTGTGACAAAAAAATCTTAGCATTACCCACACTAAACGAAAATTCCCCTCCATCGCTAAGTCATAATGGGCCATCTACGTTATCCATGCAAAGAGTTCTGCTTGCTCCTCAAAAGCCTGTGTATAGCCTGAATTGTCAAGAAAAAGGATTAAAATCAATATATAACAATTTGAAAAAATTCTGGTTGAGGCGAAGGTAAGAAACAAATCGTTTTCCAATGCAGCTGAAGTTACTGCATCAGAGAGCACCGTTAACACAATTACACTTTCGACTTAGAGTTGAGTTAAGAACCAGAAATAGGAACTTGGTCAAATACTGAAAATTTATCTTTTAACCACTCTCTCCCATGAATTCAGGGCGGGCATCTTGGACATGTACCAAAGCCAGCTCAACCATGTTAGAAATACGCAACGTCAGCTTTTGGACTTTTGTTTTGTATCTGGTACAGATGGAACCCCTCTTTCCAGAGCTTTGTCCCTCTCGACCCCTAAAAATCCATATCACCCCACGCCTGAGGTTTCCGTCGAAACCATTTCTGGTGTCGATCAGAAAGCTTCCCGCGTGTCAAATAATTGTGGGATTGGGACATATTAGGAATTATAGAAAGGGCCACACTTAAGAAAATACCAATTTGCAAAACACCAATCCAAAGACAATGATATACAACACTGTCGTTTGGAAAGAGGAAGAAGAGAGTTGAACGCAGAAAAGAGAAGACGCGAAAAAAAGCTACCGAAGCCCATCGAGTGCGAAAGTCGCGATTATTATTAAATAAAACATTCATTTCTTTGTATACGTTACCCAAAAGAATATAATAAAATATAATTTGTACAACCCTACAAATTATTTGAGGGTTCGTCCGGGAATTCGTTACAAAAAAGGTCAGTGTGCTAACACAGAATAATAATCGCGGAAAGTAGACGATGCAATGAAAGTACAATCAAAAGCAGAAGAAAACGTGAAAGTGAAAAAGATTTTTGACTCGATAAACAATATACATAAGTGCAACGAAGGTGATCACCGGTGCATGAAAACTACACACAAACATGAACATCAATTTATGTGTGTGTGAGCTTGTGAACCGCCAGCTTGGAAATTGCGCAGCGTGGAAGCGGCACATACAGGAAAAACGAAAGTGGCCGCCGACGACGACGACGAGGGAAGGCGCATATTCCGCAACGAAAATTCGACGAAAGGCTGTGCAACGGAGAAGAACAAGAAAAGGACGATTACGCAGGAGCACGATCAGGCAGAGATCAAGAAGTCAGGGATCTGTGGAGACGAGAATGCTCTAAAAGGAATTTGATGGCAGAGCAATTGTTAAGCGAGGAAGAATACATAGATCTGGGCAATTGATGGCCCTCGGTATCAAAAACTACGACGGCTAAGTTTTATCCACACGAGGAACGGATAAAATTTAGTAAGAAACCACAAAACTACAAAATACGACGAAAAAGCAGAAACGAAGTTCGGTTCCGAGAAGAAGGAAGAAGCTGCAAACGAAAATACGACGAAAAAGCAGAAACGAAGTTCGGTTCCGAGAAAAAAGAAGAAGCCGCAAACGAATTGGACGACGAGAAGAAAGAAGAAGCTGCAAACGACGAGACGACACGGGAAAGGAACTCCGAGAATCAATCCAACGGCGAGCAACAAAGAGCTCGGTGACCACATTTATTCCAAAGAAATGACAGACATCGACGAAGTCAGCCCAATCCAATTGGCTTGGGTGAGCGAGAGAAAATCCAGAAACTCAATCAATACATTCATTTTTTTTTTTAAACGCTAATTTTAAGAAAAGAAATTTTGTAATACATTGTACTTCTGTAAAATTCGTAATCATAAGACTTTTGTGAACGACTTAAACGCATTACGATGGATGCTGAGGAAATTTTAAGAATGACTGTGCAAAACTTAAGAGCAAAACTCTCTGAACTGAACTTGCAAACGACAGGGTTAAAGAGACCATTGCAAGATCGGTTGTTTGAGCATTTTGGACTTGAAGCAATGAATAACGTGGAAGAACGAAGTAACGAAGAGGCAGAGAGCGTAAACTCGTCGGCATACCAAGAAGCACCGCAGATGTTTAATTCAAGGTTTACTTTAAGAGATGTGCAGGACAGTGTTTCTTCGTTTTCAGGGTCGGAACAAGAAGACGTAAATCATTGGGTGTCTGAGTTTGAAGACGTTGCATTTACTGTTGGCTGGGATGAGCTACAAAAATGTATATACGCGAAACAGCTTTTAGCTGGGGCTGCTAAGCTTTACATTAAGAGTCAGACGGGTGTTAGAGGTTGGATTAAACTTAAAGAGGTTCTACAAGATGAGTTCGGCAAAAGGTTGTGCGCTGCCGAAATTCATAAGATTCTAAAGCAAAGACAAAAGCAGGCAAGAGAAACATGTATCGAATACCTTTACAGCTTAATGGAGATAGGCAAGCCGATTAAAATCGATGAGGAGAGTTTAATATCCTATTTTGTAGATGGAATACCCGATGAGAGAATGAACAAGGCAGGTTTATATCGGGCAAAAACGATTAAGGAGCTTAAATATGAGATCACAGTATACGAGAAGATAAAAAATAAGACGACTAATTATAAAGAAAGTAAACAGACTCAAGGGAAAGACTCAAATTCTCCGAAAAAGTGCTTCAAGTGCAACAAAGAAGGCCATATTGCCAAGGACTGCAAGGGGGAAGTAGTGTGCTATAACTGCAATAAAAGGGGTCACATATCGAAAAACTGTGAACAGAAAATGTCAAATATTTCCATTAAGAATAAACCGGCTAATATGCTAAGAGTTAGAAGATCAGAAGGATTAACCTACAAGAAAGTAACAGCGGCAGGAGTATTTTTCACGGCCATGATTGACTCGGGATGCGATTTATGCTTAATAAGAGAAGACATTTTTAAAACTCTCGACGGTTTAAGCATAAAGCCAGAAGTGAGATATCTCAAGGGTATCGGTAAGGGCGAGTTACGGGCGATAGGATCTTTCGAAACCAATTTAGAGGCAGATGGAGTTTGCTTTCCTGTAACTTTTCACATGTAAAGCACAATGATTTTGATTATCCAGCAATCGTGGGAAATGACGTTTTAGAAACAGTGGATCTGATGTTTAGTTCAAACGGCGTAAAATTTAAAGAGAAGGAAAATGAATTTGTATTTAAAGGGTTGTGGGCAACCGAAATTATTGAAAAGGAGACAGTAGTAGATAAAGTCAAACTATCGCATCTGAAGAACGATGTGAAAGATAGGGTGGAGATGATGATAAGGAGATAAATGAATACAAGCCCTGTAAATCAATCGAATCTCCCGTTAGTATGAAAATTATTCTAGAAGACGACATTCCGGTTTGCCAACGCCCACGACGCACTTCGTATGAGAACAGATGCGTGATTGAGGCTCAAATACAGAAATGGCTAGAGGAAGGAATTATTGTGCCAAGTTACTCTGAGTACGCATCACCAGTGGTACTTGTTTCAAAAAAGGACGGTTAAAAAAGACTTTGCTGTGACTACCGTAAGCTTAATCTGAAGATCAAGAAAGATAATTTTCCGATGGCATTGATAGACGACTTTCTCGAAAGACTGCAGGGTTCAAAAGTATTTACAGCTCTTGACATGATGAACGGATTCTTTCACGTTCCAGTAGAGGCTGACTCTAGGAAATTCACAGCATTTGTGACGCACAATGGACAATACGAATTTACCTTTGCACCGTTTGGTATATCCAACTCGCCAGCAGTTTTTTGTCGCTATATATCTGCCGTGTTAAGGGAGCTTATCCAAGCTAAAACAATAGTGGTCTACATGGACGACATCATTGTTCCTACGAAGACTGAAGCTGCAGGAGTTGAGGCACTAGGTTTTAGAAGTTGCATCCAAGGCAGGACTACGAATAAAATGGGAAAGGGCACAGATCCTACAAAGTAGCATTACCTTACTGGGATATAAGATAGAAAACGGGACAATAGCGCCGACGGACGAAAAAATAAAAGCAGTTGTTAATTTTCCAGCCCCAAAAAATAGGCAATCTTTACAGAGGTATTTAGGACTGACTTCATACATGCGACGTTTTATCAAGGACTACTCATTGGCAGCCAAGCCACTGACAGACTTGCTTAGGAAGAAAAGCGACAAACCTAAAGAAGAAATAGAGCTGAATGACCAAGGATTATTAGCTTTTAGTTTGCACAAAAATTTTTTAGTCTCAGCACCCGTGCTGAAATTCTTCGATCCGTCAGCAGATACTGAAGTTCATACAGACGCAAACAAATATGGTTTCGGCGCCGCGTTGATGCAAAAAGACTCAGAAGATCAGCAGTTCCACACAGTAGAGTATATGAGTCGCAAAACGAATGCTTGCGAAGAGAAATATAGTGCATACGAGTTAGAAGTTTTAGCCGTAGTGAATGCTCTTAGGAAATGGAGGGTATACCTGCTAGATAAAAAATTCAAAGTAGTGACAGATTGCAGAAAAAAAAGAGAAAATACCACCCAGGATTGAAAGATGGATTATGGCCTTACAAGAATTTAAATTTACCGTAGAACCGAGAGCTGGTACTAAAATGCGACATGTTGATGCTCTCAGCCGCCTTTCGTGCTTTTTAATTGAAGATTCAACAAAATCTAGAATAATTGAAGCACAGGATAATGACAAGTGGATCAAGGCAGTAAAAACTATTCTGGAAGGTGGGAATGAGTATGAAGACTATTTCCTTAATAATGACATACTATACAAGGATACAGTGAAGGAATTGTTAGTGGTACCCGATTCAATGCAGAACGAAATAATCTGTATGGCACATAGAGATGGACATTTCGGATATAAAAAAACGCGAGACATGCTAGAAAGGTTTAACTTCATACCAGAGATACAGAAAAATGTCGAAAGAATTGTTAAAGGTTGCGTAGAATGCCTAATAGTCGATTCAAAAAGAGGGAACAAAGAAGGTTTTCTATCACCAATCGATAAAGCTCAAGAACCTCTGGGATCATATCACATTGATCATGTTGGACCGTTAACGGACACGAAGAAAAAATACAATCATATACTAGCAATAGTGGACGGATTTTCAAAATTTACTTGGCTTTACCCGACGAAATCGACTGGAACAGACGAAGTAGTAAACAAACTTGAGAAACAGGCAGCAATTTTTGGTAATCCTCGTAGAATTGTTACAGACAGAGGTACAGCGTTTACATCAGGAACGTTTCAGGAGTACTGTAGCCGCGAAGGCATTCAATTGCTTCACATAACCACAGGAATGCCCAGAGGAAACGGTCAAGTAGAGCGAATCCATAAAATCGTTATACCAATGCTAAGCAAGTTGTGTCAAGACAATCCAGGGAATTGGTATCGCCTTGTAGATAGAGTTCAGCAAATAATAAATAACTTGCCACCTCGAACTACAAGATTCAGCCCATTTCAAATACTGACAGGATTAACAATGAGAGAGAAAGACGGCGAGCTAAGAGAACTTTTTGAGGAGATGCAAATTGAAGAGTTAAACGATAATAGGGAAGATATACGTCAGCAGGCGCAACAAAATATTGAAAAGGTTCAGCAGAAAACAGAAAATATTTCAATGAGACAAGAAGGGAAGAGTCGAATTATAAAGTAGGCGAGTTAGTAGCTATAAAAAGGACACAATACGGAACAGGCATGAAGCTTAGGCCAAAATTTTTTGGCCTTTATAAAATTACAAAAAAACTAAATCACGGTCGATATGAAGTCATAAAAGAGGGAAATCACGAAGGACCAAAGAAAACAACAACATCGGCAGAGTATATGAAGAAATGGAGTTCATTCGGGGTCGAATGAAAAATCAGGATGGCCGAATGTGGGATTGGGACATATTAGGACTTATAGAAAGGGCCACACTTAAGAAAATACCAATTTGCCAAACACCAATGCAAAGACAATGATATACAACACTGTCGTTTGGAAAGAGGAAGAAGAGAGTTGAACGCAGAAAAGAGAAGACGCGAAAAAAAGCTACCGAAGCCCATCGAGTGCGAAAGTCGCGATTATTATTAAATAAAACATTCATTTCTTTGTATACGTTACCCAAAAGAATATAATAAAATATAATTTGTAGAACCCTACATAATATTCGTTGTTTTCGTAAGGCTGAATTTCACAAACTTAATTGGTTAATTTATACTTTTGACTGGTCCGATATGCACCATTCACCAATATAAATATCATCTTAGAAAAATTTTATTATACATAAAGTAAATCCGTCCGCTTTAAATAATCCTCATTGGTTTACAAGGTGCATCACAAAATGAAAAAAAGATAAAGACAGGCTTTTAAATAAATATAAAAGAACCTGTAGCAGCATAGATTTCTCAAGATACTTAATAGCCCGGTAAGATTTCACCGTTTAAAACGCCGAATCATATAAGAATTAGTGGTCTGCATGGATATATTCTTATTGACTCAGCCATAGAATGCATTCGAATGGAAAAGAATGCATGAGTCCAAGAGACAAAACGAATTGAGTGAGTGGGAGTAAGAGTGTAAGAGGGCAATCTCGCTCATTGTCATTCTTAAGTTATATTCTTTAGAGTAAGAACTAAATAGTTCTTTCGCAATGCCAAAAGCATCCATATAAATGGTCGAATGGTTTTTAATGCACTGTATCCATTCGTACATTTTTTTTGTTTAGGCACTCTGAAAAACAGAATAGGAGTAAACACTTCATTTTCATTTTAGTCTCAGCGCGCATTATGTTTACAGCTTTGTAATAAACGGAGTTAAAGAATATTAAGTTATTTCAAGGAATTAGTTATAATAGTTATTATTAACTAATTCCTAAATATAATAGTTATTAATAACTAATTCCTTGAATTTAGTATTTAGTTATTTCTATTATTATTAAATAACAAGAACAAGTTATTTCAAGGAATTAGAACACCTTTCCAATATTCTTATTCAAGAAATTCAATTATCAAAAAAATTTTTTTCTAATATACGTATTTTAACAAAGTTATACAAAGTTATATAGTTTTATTCTAATTTAAATGAATTAGAAAAATCATCTAAAAATAAATCAAATGAGTTATACGAAAAAATAATAAATAATAACATGGCGAAAACATGCATAGTTGAACAGTACATTCATGAATGAATTCGAATTAGTTCGAATGTAACCCTTAACTCTCACTCATTCAATTGTGCGAGTGAGACCTAATTAATTTTCAACGATATGCATTTGAATGTCTTTTTTTGGCTATTCATGCAGACCTATGATAAGAAGTATATTTCCCGCTGTCGGATTTAGTTCACTTAGTATCCAAGGCAGTTTTATAACTTTGTAAATACTAAGCGTAAACATGTATTTTTTCCTTCTCTAGGGCCGTTGCCGATTTGTTCGCAACATTTTTTCAAACAACTTTCTAAACAACAAAACGTATATTCTTTCCATGTCTTTCTGAAAATAGTTTATTTATGGATCTTTAAAAGGTTATACCCGTCTATTCGCCAGGCTCCGATGGAGTTCCAGGCTGTACGCACTAAAATTTTTCGACTTATCTTTGGAATCTTTGTTTTTCCCCCTTAAATGAAATAAATCTTTCATAATTCCTCTGCATAAAAAGGAAAAAAATCTGATAATGCCAACTACAGAGGCATCTCCAAGTTGTCAGCGATTTCAAAGTTATTCAAAAAACCAGAAAGGAAAGCTAGCTTCGGGCGGACCCGAAGTTGATATACCTTTGCAGTTGGAAAGAAGATATATATTATTATATATATATCGGATCGTATATAGTTGGTCGATAATAAAAATGTTGGAAACAACCTCAAGCATCTTTAAAAATAACAAGGTTGTGCCATTTCCGATCGTTCAGTTATATGACAGCTATAGGATATAGTCGACAGATCAGATTATTTTGTCCAAAATAAAATCTCTATCAAGTTCCAACTCAAAAAACACCATAGTTATGCAAATTCTGATCGTTCTATGACTGCTATAGGATATAGTCGGCCGATCCTTCTAAAAAATTTTGCACCTAAGAAATTTGTACCAATTATAATATGTGTGGAAAGTCCCAACTCTCTAACTTAAAAAACACCAAAGTTATGACATTTCCGATCAATCAGTTATATGGCAGCTATAGGATATAGTCGACCGATCCCGGCCGTTCCGACTTATATACTGCCTGCAAGCAAAATTACGATGTGTGCAAAGTATCAACTCGATAGCTTTAAAACTGAGAGACTAGTTTGCGTAGAAACATACAGACAGACAGACGGACATGCTCATATCGACTCAGGAAGTGATCCTGATCAAGAATATATATTCTTTATAGGGTCGGAGCTGTCTCCATCACTGCGTTGCACACTTTTGACCAAAATTATAATACCCTCTGCAAGGGTATAAAAATTTTGAGGTCACAATTTTCAAATGCTAAAATGAAAAATAAAAAAAAGTAAATAAAATAAAGAATGAAAAAAAACCATCACATAAGCTTATTTTCCTCTTTTGTTTTGAGTATTGGACTTGGATCTGCTCAGCAAAAAATATAGTTGGCTATAGGATATAGTTGGCCGATCCTGATGAAATTTGTCAGAACAAATGAGATTGCCCAAAATGGAATCCGTAGAAAGTCCCATCATTCAAGCTTAAAAGACACCAAAGTTATGCCAATTCCGATCGTTCTATGACAGATATAGGATATAGCCAAATATAAAATATGTGGAAAGTCCCAACCCTCTAACTAGAAAAATACCAAAGTTATGGCATTTCCGATCAATCAGTTATATGGCAGCTATAGGATATCGTCGACCGATCCCGGCCGCTCCGACTTATATACTGCCTGCAAACAAAAGAAGGAGGTGTGCAAAGTTTCAACTTGATAGTTCTAAAACTGAGAGACTAGTTTGCGTAGAAACTGTCAGACAGACGGACATGCTTATATCGACTTAGGAGGTGATCCTGATCAATAATATATACTTTATAGGATCGGAGATGTCTTCTTCACTGCGTTGCACACGTTTGACCAAAATTATAATACCCTTTGCAAGGGTGTAAAAACAGCAAAGTTATGCCAATTCCGATCGTTCTATGACAGCTATAGGATATAGTCGGCGGAGTCGGAAGGGAAAGCTAACTTCGGGCGAAGCCGAAGTTGATATTTCCGTGCAGTTGTGCCAATTCCGATCGTTCAGTTATATGGCGGCTATTGGATATAGTTGGCCGATCCCTATGAAATTTGGCCAAGATTATTTTGCCTAAAATGGAATCTGTACAAAGTCCAATCTTTCTAACTTAAGAAACAGCAAAGTTATGCCAACTCCAATCGATCAGGTTTATGGCAGCTATAGGATATAGTCGGCCGATCCTTATGAAATTTGACAAATCAGATTATTTTGTCCAAAATAGAATCTGTATCAAATCCCATCTTTCTAACTTAAAAAACACCAAAGTTATGATTATACAGCTACGAGACGTTGTGTCGTGTGAAATGATATTTTGGAAAAAAATAGTTGACCGATCCCGGCCGTTCCGACTTATATACTACCTGCAAGGAAAAGAAGGATGTGTGCAAAGTTTCAACTCGATAGCTCTAAAACTGAGAGACTAGTTTGCGTAGAAACCGACAGACAGACGGGCAGACGGACATGCTTATATCGACTCAGGAGGTGATCCTGATCAAGATAATATATACTAGGGTCGGAGATGTCTCCTTCACTGCGTTGCACACTTTTGACCAAAATTATAATACCCTCTGCAAGGGTATAATGAGTTGCAAGGCCAGATTATTGCTTGATGAAATGGATGAATTTGAAGCCGAGTTGGAAGAATTAGCCATAACAACCAAGGCAAGGGTTATGTCCTTATGTAATTCTTTCAATACAGCTGAAGACTCCCGGCCAGCTACTGCAATTTCTGCAGTCCCTACTAGAGCTCGACTTCCCAGTTCGGCATTACGAAAATTCTGTGGAAATTATTCGGAGTTCAAAAATTTTATAAGTCTTTTCGAGACCTTGGTACACAAAGATGTGAACGTTCCTGTTATAGAGAAATTTAATCATTTAATTTCTTGCCTCTCTGGTGAAGCTTTAGGAATTACCGAGGCATTCCAGGTCACCGAGAGTAATTATGACAAAGCTATCGATAGTCTAAAAAGGGTTTATATCTCATCTTTGCGAACCAAATAAGTCAATTGTTCAGCCTCCCGAAAATTCCCCAGCCGTCTGCGTCGTCGTTGAGGGGTCTAATTGACACTGTGTCATCGATTTATGGATCATTATTATTTATAGGAGATGATACTAAAATTATAAATTCTATGATTATACAGCTACGAGAAGTTGTGTCGTGTGAAATGATATTTTGGAAAAAAAGGGTGTAATCGATTGCCCATCAAATGACCACAAATGACCATCAATATTTTGAAATGATCACCTCCCGTTTAAAAAATATTCAAAAATTAAAATTTTCAAAAATTTAAAAATTTGACTTTTTGAATTTTTTTTTAAATCGAAATAAACCAAAATGACCTTTAATGGTAATCTTTTAGAATTTTGAAAAACTTTTAGTTTTTGAAATAAGTGTTCAGTTTAGCTCATTTTTTTCACAGGTAAAACAAAATTAAAAAAAAAATACTGAAATCGTACTACTGCTGAACTGAACTACTGAAATAGTGATATAAACAATGACCATCAATATTTTCAAATGACCACCTTTTGAAATTCTTTAAAGTCTAATAAAATAAGTTTGGTTTTGTTTTGTATTGAAATATGTTTGGTTTTGTTTGGTTTATGTTTGGAGAACGCAATAGTCATCATTCTCTGAAACGAATTAGGGGCTATTTTTAATCCAAAGGGTAATCGCGTGAAACGATATGAGCCGTTGCTCGTTGAAAAGGACGTTATATCTCTTGAGCCTTTTTCGAGTTCAATTTGATGGAATCCTGACATTAAGTCAAGACATGAAAAGTATTTTGCTCGACCTAGTTGATCTAAAATGTCATCAATTCTAGGTAATGGGAATTTATCAGATAGTAATTTTTTATTTATCTGGCGGTAGTCAATTACCAATCGCCATTTCTTAACATTTGACCCGGGGGATGATTTCTTAGGAACAAGTAACAATGGGCTATTGTATTCTGATACTGACGGTTCGACAATCCCGTCAGAGATTAATTTACCTACTTGCTTTTGTATCTCGTTCACCTGACTATGTGGGCTTCGATAGTTCTTTATATATACGGGTTCATCATCTTTCAATCTCAGTTTCTGTTTATAAAAATTATTTGTGGTTATTAATTTGGTTTCCAATCCGAATATATCGCTATACTGGGTGCATAAGCTAGAAAGCTGTGACTTGAACTGTGGAGGGAAGTTTTTTGAAAGTTGTGATAGTACGGATTTTTCTCTATTGTCTGAATTTGTGTTGACTACATCGTAGTTCGAAAGTGATTCATATGTTAGGTTATCAGTATTGTCTACTTGGTCGGTATTTGTTGTGTTTAGTAGTCTTATGAAGGCATTATTAGATGTTGCTATGGTATTTGCAATATAAATGCCATGCTGAATTTCCTGATTTGGAATAAATACACTGTCTGTTTTTTTTTGAGTTATGCTCAATTTTCCGAATAACTTGGGATCTTGCTGGCAGAAGTATTGAATTATTGCCAGAACTATGAGTTATTGGTACATTAATTGGAAATTTTAAATTATTGGGTCTAATTATAAGCCAATCTTCAGATGGCTTGAAGTCTAATTGACAGTTGAATTTTTTCATAAAGTCGATGCCTATTATTCCATCCCATGGAATTGGGAAATGTGAATTTAGGATATGAAAATCGTATGGAATTATGTATTTAGTTGTCTGTATCTCCAAAGAAACTAAACCTTTGGATTTAATTATTTTTTATGCCTTTTATGTCTATGATGTGATCATCTTGGATGTTTTGGAAGTTATCCGAAGTTTCTTTTAAAATGGAAATGTCTGCACCTGTATCTATTAAAAAGATTAGCTCTTTTCCAGTAGCTACATTGAAAAATGAAACGAATATATTTTGGCTGAGATTAATGGTGTGAACTCTGACTTCTTTTACTATTGAGTATTTAAAGGGCTTTGGGAGTTTCCCGAAGTGTTTTGGTTAGTATTTTGTGCAATTCTGACATTGCTTTGATTATTGCCATTGGGGCCTTGGTACGAGTTTCCACCGCCTCTATAGTTTCCTCTATATTGGCTTCGTCCTCCCCTGTTATTTTTGTTTTTGTAGTTATTGTCGTTATTTTGGTAATTGTTGTTGTAGTTATTGTAATTACCACGAGAATTATCTCTATAATTTCCACGTCCGCGATTTGAGCCACGCTGTGGATAATTCTTGAAATATAGGACAGTATTTGACTGTCCAGTTGCTTCGGTGCAACTATTGACAAATTTGGAAACAGCATCGTTCATAGTACTAAAGGTGCCAGCTTGCATGATAAGTTTCACCTTATCGATTGTGCAATTTTTAGTCATTGCTTTGACTGCATGCTGCGTGGAATAACTTCTGGCTAGCTCTAAAGGTAAACCATCCGATATATATGCACCTTCTAAGGCTTTCGTCATCTGCTCAATTTCTTGGGTATATTGGTTAGCAGTTTTATTGCGCTGCTGTAGGTTCATCAGCTTCGCTGATAATACTTCTACAGTTTCGCCCTTGACGTTGCCTCTTAGTTTAGAAATCACTTCAGTAATTGTTGTTTCATTACCGATTAGATTTCTGGCGACACCTTTTAGCTTTGTTTTTATTATGGAGACAGCTAATTCTTCGTGCTCGCCTTTTATTGATTCTATTATTTGTAAAGCATCAATGAAACTTGTTAAATTTTCAGCCTTACCATCATAAACTGGTATAAGCTTGGATGCTGTATTAATAAAATCAATATTTGATTGTGCCATTGTGACAAAGTTAATTATTTTGTTTTCTATTACACTGGAGGTATCTGAATCTGTTGAATTGTCCAGATCAGTGTATACTGCTGGAATAGTAAGATTATTCAAATCTTCATCCTCTGTTTTGAGGTTTACTTTGGGAAGCTCTTCTGACTCTGATTCATTCGCTTCTGTTGATTCTGAGTCAGGTGCAGTGTCAACTGCTATTGGGGTGTTTAGAACGGTTGGTACCGATATTTCTAAACTGTACTTTTGTTTAACAAATATTAAATTAGATCGTAGTCGAATCAAAAGTTTTCATACCTGTGACCAATGATCTTGATTTAACCTTTCCCTGTGATTATGTATTAGCATTCGTGCTTCATTAAAGCACTCTACTAATATTTCAACATGCTTCCTAACCGTGTTCGTTTGGATAGGTCTATTCTGGGTTAGTGACTTATATGATCTGTCAAAATTAGTTTTAATGTTTGATAATTCTGTGTATAATTTGTTCCATTCCATGCCTTTAGTTTGGCCGTACTTTGTGAGAGGAATCCGCTGCTCCTTGTGACTCTAGTCACTGTCGCCATGAAATAAGTTTGGTTTTGTTTTGTATTGAAATATCATATAAAAAAACCTCTTGACGAGGTAAAGTACCGGTGACGAACCTGCATGCGAAACCCAAAATATCTGATATCAATTTTAGTGACGAAAATATGCTATATAGGTGTACAAAATTGCATATAAAAAATATTCTTGTTCGGCACGTGCAAGAAAAACAAAACAAAAATCAGTCACGTGCCGAACAAGAATATTTTTTATATGCCATTTTGTACACCTATATAGCATATTTTCGTCACTAAAAAACTCACTAAAACAGTCACTAAAAAAAAAAAAAAAAACTTATAAAAAAAAAAACAAAGTTATGGCATATCCGATCAATCATATAATAAACATGTATTATATCTAAAATAAATGCGCAAGATAAAAAATTAAAAAAAAACTGGAAATTACGTTTTTCCAGTTTTTCTAGTTAAACCAATTGTTGAATGTAACAATTTATTTTGGGTGTGCGATATAAAATAATAAATATTAGAAAAGTATTGGTGGAGTTGGTTTGCCTGGTTTGCCATCAAGCAACGAAGTTCGAGATTAGCCGAATGGAGAGCATTGTGGTTTCTAACACGGGAGGGACTGAGTTCTAATCCTAGTTGAGTCAATGTTTATGTTTTACTTTTTAAGCCCTTTTTTAATTGGATTTTATTTTTGAAATATTTAAAAATATCTTATGTACAAAATTTCATAAGGATGGGCCGACTATATCCTATAGCTGCCATAGAACGATCGGAATTGGCATAACTTTGGTGTTTTTTAAGTTAGAAAGATGGGACTTGGTACAAATTCCATTTTGGGCAAAATAATCTTATTGGCCAAATTTCAACTATATCCAATAGCCGCCATATAACTGAACGATCGGAAATGGCACAACTGCAAGGGTATATCAACTTCGGCTTCGCCCGAAGTTAGCTTTCCTTTCTTGTTTTTCTTTGGGACCTCAAGATTGGTACCTCAACCGACCCGTCCGACATTTATTTCAGAAGTTATTCAAGAAATTAGACTTTTACAGCTTTTTCAAAAAGTTGTAGAACAATAATTACTCATATGACAATAACAAAAATCTCCAAATTTATTCAGGATTGCCAAGAAAAAAATACAGACAAACAGACACACTGGCTTCGTTTTGATAAAACTGTAAAAATCGAATTTCTTGAATAACTTCTGAAAGAAATGTCGGACCGGGTCGGTTGGAGTACCAATCTTGTGAGTCTTCTCATTAAGACATGAGAAACTGAAAAACAAAGCAGAATTACATCAAAAGTTGCCATCAAGTTCGGGGTTAGCCGAGTGAAGAGCGTCGTGATTCCTAACACGGAGGGCTTGGGTTCGAGTCCAAGTTGAGTCAAGTTACGTTTTACTTTTTAAGCCCTTTTTCTATTTGGATTTTATTTTTAAATAAATAAACTAAAATCTGAAAAGATATACTCCATATTTTTTAGGGTATTGACCAAATATATGCAGACTCCAAAAAGCAAAGTTGCCAATCAAATACACACACATGTATAAGTAAATGCAAGCTTCACAGGAGGCTGTACAAAATGGGTAGCTGCACTTACAGGACTATATCTTGAGTTAACGGATTTTGCCAGATATGAGCGATATATCAAAAGTTGCGTCATCTCAAAAGCTATCTCCACGTGCAATATAAAAAGGATCAGTCGACCAAATTTTGAAAAATAATTTTTTTTCTTAAAAAAAAAGTTTATTTTCAGTGTATTTCTTTTTGATATTTAAAAACCCATTTCAACGGTGTAAAGCTCTTTTTAATATCATTCTTAATTATAAAGTTATGAATTTTTTCATTAACAAAGTTTTTTTTCAAAAAGTTGTAGAACAATAGTTGCTTATATGATAGTAACAAACATTTTCCAATTTTTTTCAGGATTTTTAAGAAAAAAATAGTGCAAACAGACAAACCGACAACTGGCTTCATTTTGAAGAAGAAGAAAAAATCGAATTTTTCGAATAACTTCTGAATGAAATGTCGGATCGGATCGATTGAGGTACCAATCGACGCGTATTTAGCTCTAGAATGCGAATAAAAATATTCTATCTGGGGACTAAAATGTGTCCACCTAAGTTCTCCCAATCCAAATATTTTTTGGAATATGTTTCGACAAAAATTATCTAATTGAAACAATACCTTTCGATTGGTATATCATTAATTTAGATCGGTTGCCTACAGAAAATTTTTAATTCTTCGGCTATATATAGAGTTTCCTCGCGCACACCTTGGCATGCAGGTCGTCACCTCGTGGACTTCCGTCCACAGTGATGTTTGGTTTTATTTTTGTATTGAAATATGTTTGGAGTTTATTTTATTGGAGCAGCAATGGTGCCGCTCCCACGATCGAAATGTCTGTGATTTTTACAATATTCTTTAAGTCTAATTAAGGCTAAGTCTCATAGCTGCGCTGCTCGCAGGCAGCGGCAGAGAGACGGCTACGTATCTATATACTTATGTATATTGCTATGCGCTCTCAAGTGTAGGCGCGAGGGGTATGCATATGCTGTCCGTTCGTTGCAATTATGCCGACGCTAGCGTTTCCCGTGTGTGGGCTAAGCCATAACGATCGGATCATATTTCGGCCACTTAGGAGTTATGACCGGGACTTTGAAATATGTAAAAACTGCAACAAAGTGTTACAGTGCGTACCCTTTAAGTATTTTCGGTACAGTGGGTATTCAATATATATGCATACTACACTAACATGGTTAAAAATTTTTCAAAAATTTCAAAATCGACTTATTGATTTTTTTTTTCAATATCGAAATAAACGCAATTGACCACAAATGGTCATCTTTTAAAAATTTGAAAAACTTTTTATTTTTAAAAAATATTTTAGTTTTTAATTTTTGGTCATTTTTTGGACAGGTAAAGAAAATTAAAAAAAAAAACTTCTGAATTCGTTTTCCATTAGTGGGATAAACAATGACCATCTTTTAAAATTTTAAAATAACATTTAATTTTCAAGAAAGAATAAAACAAGAAAGGAAAGTTAACTTCGGGCGGAGCCGAAGTTTATATACCCTTGCAGTTGAGTTGCAGTCCGCTAGGTGGCGCCACGCATCTTATATTACACGGTGCGACAGTGAAAAAACACTTGCGAAACGAGATAGTGTAGGTTGTTAATCTGGTCGAAGAGAACTCAAAAATATTTTTTTTATAGTTTTGGAACCCTCCAATTTTTATTTATTAAAAAAAAACCGTTTTTCGGGACTTTTTTGCGCTTAAAAATTCCTGAACGCGTTTTTTTCAACCGATTTCAAAATTTTTGGTGTTTTTCAATAGTTAAATGTTGAACCTTTTGAAAAAAAAAATATATCTTCGATTTTGTTGAACAACCCAAAACAAAAAGGACAAAATTTTTACACCTGAAACTGAAGTTTTCGACTTTTATTCGTGTTTTTCGGATTTTGATGCCAGTTTTTCGGTACAACTTACAAAAATTCTGTAATTTTTGCCACATATCAATGTTGTCTCATTAATTTTGAATAAAATGAGACAAATTTCATCAAAAAATAATGAAAATTGGTGAAGTTATAACGCTTTTCTCAAAAAAAGTCAACTCAACCTTGCGTGCGCTCCGGAGTACCTGTGTGTATACTGTTGACTGTGTCTTGACTTTTTTTGGGAAAAGCTTTATAACTTTAACAATTTTTATTATTTTTTAATGAAATTTGTCTCGTTTTATTCAGTATTAGTGAGACAATATTAATATGTGGCATAAATGACAGAATTTTTGTCAGAAGAAAGCAATATACTCTTATTTTTATACACATTGTTCCTCCGAAGCGCTCGCTAGGTTGAGTTGACTTTTTTTGGGAAAAGCGTTATAACTTCACCAATTTTTATTACTTTTTGATGAAATTTGTCTCGTTTTATTCAGAATTAATGAGACAACATTAATATGTATGAAAAATGGCCGAATTTTTGTAAGTTGTACCGAAAAACTGGCATCAAAATCCGAAAAACACGAATAAAAGTCGAAAACTTCAGTTTCAGGTGTAAAAATTTTGTCCTTTTTGTTCAACAAAATCGAAGATATATTTTTTTTTTCAAAAGGTTCAACATTTAACTATTGAAAAACACCAAAAATTTTGAAATCGGTTGAAAAAAACGCGTTCAGGAATTTTTAAGCGCAAAAAAGTCCCGAAAAACGGTTTTTTTTTAATAAATAAAAATTGGAGGGTTCCAAAAATATAAAAAAAATATTTTTGAGTTCTCTTCGACCAGATTAACAACCTACACTATCTCGTTTCACAAGTGTATGTCGTTTTTTTTATTTTGTCGCACAGTGTTATTAGATATATAGCGGATCGTAAAAAGTTGGCCGATCCTTATGAAATGATTCTAAAGAGGAATCCCTTGAAACTCCCATCCTTCTAACTTGAAAAACAAGGAAGTTATGGCATTTCCGATCAATCAGTTATATGGCAGCTATAGGATATAGACGGGCGTCCTTATGAAATTAGGCAGATCGTATACGTATTGCTTAAATTAGAATTGCTTAAATTAGATAGTACCATCTATCTAACTTGAAAAACATCGAAGTTATGGCATTTCCGATCAATCAGTTATATGGCAGCTATAGGATATAGTCGACCGATCCCGGCCGTTCCGACTTATGTACTGCCTGCAACAGAAAGAAGGGTGTGTGCAAAGTTTCAACTCGATAGCTTTAAAACTGAGAGACTAGTTTCCGTAGAAACAGACAGACAGACGCACAGTGGTTGCGCCCATGGGCCAAAAATAAAAAAAGTCATAACAACAAAAATGTAGGAAAAATAAACAAATGGCTTCTAAATTGTCCAAACTTCTTTGTGGCATACTAGGTTTGTCCGAAAAATTAACCGTTCTCTGTAAAAATAAAATTGAAGTTGAGTGCAGCTGTTCATTTTCACAGTGTTATGACCAACTCCTGGTGCTACGGTCCGCCTCGGCATGGGTCTGACTCCGGCTAGCTCAACCAGGGCCGTGGTTTCCCTGACCCTTCCCATACAGACCGCTAACAATAATAAAAATCCAACATATACTAAACAGCACATGTTAGACGTTTCAGAACACTAAATTCCCCACAACATTTAATTTCAAATCCTAACATACTGAGACAAACAATCTTCTAACACTCATCCTCACCTGATCAACACGGGATCTCTATCCTACTCCTGCTGACATGGAGTAGTTGGGCCTGCCCTCCCTTCCGTGACGGAACTCTGGCCATTTCTTGCGTCCGCCCCTATTTCTTTCCTCTCAATCCCCTCCTACTTTCCCATTTTCCTATACCTAACCCCCACTTTATCCTCTACTCAGTCTTCATTCTTTCATTCAAATTTTTATTAAATAATCTATACAAATTAGGCTTAATCAGTTTTCTATCTTTATCCTTTACTTTCTCTTATTCCGACGCTTTGGTTTCGCTCTGGGCTTAACTCATAATAATACGGCAATTATCATAATATTA
The DNA here is from genome assembly GCA_021223865.1 of Drosophila pandora. Lineage (NCBI taxonomy): Eukaryota > Metazoa > Arthropoda > Insecta > Diptera > Drosophilidae > Drosophila > Drosophila pandora. The sequence goes on along the minus strand of JAJJHT010016026.1, from coordinate 68,299 downwards.
TAACCAACTCACTTTCCGCCCGGATTTATATCCCTACCTACGAGAGCTCTCCTTAAGACGTAGGGACTACCGCCGAAACAAAAAGGAAATTTATTTAATTTGCTTGGGAAATTGTCAACCGTTAGCTCCAACGGCCGCGATCGGAACTTACATTTAAATGTACAAATAAAAAGAAAAAAATAAATATATGTATATAAAAATAAAAAAAAACAAACCAGAATAAAAAAATAACGGAATAATTAAAGAACAATGAAATACATATACACCAACACAAAAATAAATGGGTATTAAAATTAAATAATAAATAATTACAAAATAGAAATAAATAATCAATAGGGCAAAAACGATTCTCTTCTAATATATTTCGAAATCTCTGTCGGGATCAAACGACCGTTGGGTTTTTTGATTTTTGAGATCTTTAAATTCCCCAAAAAAAATACACGCCAGGCCTAGCTTTTTTTTGTTTTTCCACGGCCTGGCTTCTTCCCCCGGAGATGCGAGTCTGGTCGGTCCTGGAATGAAGAAGCCCATTAAATACGGCTCTCCTTCCTGGACCGACCTCTTACCTTATCCTCCGGCCGATCCTGCTTCCCGCTTTGTCTTCTTCAATTTCCTTTGGTCCGGAAAAATTACAATCCCTTTGCGCCACAAAACATGAGAAAGTTCTTTTTTTTTTGGTCTTTCTTCCTCTTTTTTTTTACTTTATATGTCTACGACCGCACCGCTTGACCACTGCCTTTCAATTCACCTTCCCTTCGATCTTTCCCTGGCATGGTCATTCGGATCGGACCGTTGTCCCGATCCGTCCCAGGTCATCAACCCTCTTATTCCCAAAATTTCCCTGCTCGGAACTATGTGGCAGCCCTGCGCCCTTTTACCTCCCCTTGGTGGCAGCCCTGCTCCGATTGTTTACATCGGCCACAACAACAGCGCAGCTTGCGCGCATCCCGAATTTTTCATAACAAAACCGAACTTTGAAGTGGTCAGATTATTTATTACGTCTCCAAATTTAAAATATTGTAATGGATTTTGAAGTTAAAGGGTTTTTCTAAAATTTGATATATTATAAAAAATTGTACTTGTTAAACTGTTCTTGTTATATTAATTTGAAAAAATACACTTTTTTTGTCTATATTTTGAACGTCTTTATCATGTTTAAGTAGACTTTTAGATATGTTGCCCCCCGATTCCCCCTTTATGAGTGATATCAGTGCTTTTGCCAATGTTTTCAGGTAATAAAAATAAAAACTAAAGCTGTCTTACTATATTCAAGGTAACATTCGCGACGCAATCTGCTGCTCTTCGTTTGCTGTTGGGATGTTTCTTTTGTTTTCGTCATTTGTGTTTGTCGATAATTTCGCATATTATTTTTTCATTTTGAATAGGTGCTTCTTGTAAGTGCGAATTTTCATGCATGCACGTCTTTAATATTTGGTGCAAAGAAGAGGGCGTTAATGCAGAAAAAATCGGAGAGTTACTAGTGTAATAGAAGAAAGCATTAAACACAACTGGTACGCAGTTGCAATGACAAAACTTAATAATTGCATTATTTACATTTGCAAAAAAATTTGTGCATCTTTCCTTAAAAATCGTTTTAAGAATTCAATTGTTAAACATCAATCTAATTGGCTGAACAGTATTCAAACAATTATAATTGAGCCACCTCAACAAAAGATTGCAAGTGCTGAACGTACACAATCCAAAATTGATTTTGCTTAGTCCTCAAAAAAGAAAAAGGAAAGTGCTCATACTCGGAAGATGTCTCGCATATTGACAAATACAGACTTAATTAATATACTTCTTTTGCGTTCAGACCCTTTCATAACAAGTGAAAGGAAACTACCAAAAAGAGACAAATATAACTTTTTTCCCAGCACATTTGATTTATTAGAAGATATTTTTTAATATTCATTTCACTCCAATTAGCATTCAATTTAATTTTATTTTTATATATAATGTCATATAATACTACTGCCATACTTACTATGGTGCTATGAGAGCTATAGGATACAGTCGTCCGATGTATCCAATTTTTTGACTAGATATTTAAAATATTTTTTTAGATTTTTGGAAAAAATTTCACATTGATATCTCAACGGAAAGTATTTATGGCCGCGGCTCCATATAAGTCCAACCACTGTGAGACGGGCAGACGGACATGCTCATATCGACTCAGGATGTGATACTGATAAAGAATATATATACTTTATAGGGTCAGAGATGTCTCCTTCACTACGTTGCACACTTTTGACCAAAATTATAATACCCTCTGCAAGGGTATAAAAATTGAAAAACCAAAAGATGACCATCCCTTGACGTGGTGAAGTGCCGGTGACGAACCTGCATGCGAAACCCAAAATATCTGATATCAATTTTAGTGACGAAAATATGCTATATAGGTGTACAAAATTGCATATAAAAATATACTAATTCGGCACATGCCTGAATTTTTATTTTGTTTTTCACGCACGTGCCGAACAAGAATATTTTTTATTTGCTATTTTGTACCAAATATTTTGGGTTTTGCATGCAGGTTCGTCACCGGTACTTTACCTCGTCAAGAGGTTTTTTTATATGATATCAGTTGTTTTTTTGTATATATTGATCTTCAATTATTTAAAATAAAACACAAAATATATAGAATATAAAAGTAACCTCTGGACAGGCGATTCACAGTTAGCAATACTTTAATTGTAAGGATAAACACCAAAACTATTTTTTTAACTCCATAGATTTTGACATTCAAGAAGGGGGAATAATTAAAAACCCTTCCAAAGACGTAAAGAATTTTTCGATAGCTTCAGTGGCTCTGAAGTTATACGTATTTTTAATTTACAAAGGTTTTGGAATTTGGTTAGTTTAAAAATTTTAATTAAAAATGTGTTCAAAATTCTATTTAAAATCCAAAATTGTTTCGTAATTGTGGGAAACCAAATTGTTTAAACAAATTAGCAGATGAGAGGCCTGTCCTTATGAGAGTTTCTCTATATAATAAATTATCTGAAAAAAAAATAAGAATGGAAAGCTAACTTCGAGCGGAGCCGAAGTTAATATACCCTTGCAGTTAAGCAGAAGCTTATATTATTATTATATACATCGGATTTAGTTGTCCGATCCTTATGAGAATTTCACAAACAAACAAATTTCTAATAAAAATATTGGAAACAGCCCCAAGCATCTTTAAAAATAGCAAGGTTGTGCCATTTCCGATCGTTCAGTTATATGACAGTTATAGGATATAGTCTGCCGATCCTTATGAAACATAGGATTAGATTGCCCAAAACGGAAACCGTAAATAGTCCAACCATTCTAGCTTCAAAAAAAACAAAGTTAAGCCAATTATCCTTATTAAATTTTACAAATTGGATAAGATTGCCCAAAATGCAATCTGTACCCAAGTCCTGTACCCAATCTGATTGCCCAAGTCCTATCTTTCTAACTTAAAAAACATGCCACAGCATAAACATATGACAGCTATAGGATATAGTCGGCCGATCCTTATGAATTTTGCCCATAAGATGTTTTGACCAAATATAACATGTGAGGAAAGACCCAACCCTCCAACTTAAAAAACTCCAAAGTTATGGCATTTCCGATAAAATCAGTTATATGGCAGCTAAAGGATATAGTCGTCCGATAGATAAAAAAAGTAAAAGTTGAAAGAATTTACTCTATATTTTCAAGTTTATTGCACACATACATGAACAAGCTCAAAAAATCCAGCAATACTGAAATTCCTGTCACCGCCTTTTCCGGCAATAATGTCAAATTTCGTTCGAAAAACAAAAACAATTGAATAAGGTTTTCCCTTCGAACGTCAAAACAAAGTAGGCGAAGTAATTCTGCCGGCCCTCTACTGCTGCTAGAGTTTGAAATTACGCATATTCGATATTAGTTATTAATCACGAATATTTTCTTGTCATTCTAAATATTTTGCGCGGAAAACTTTAACCCCATGGTTCAATAACACAGGCCAACAGCAAAAAATCTCCACGCATAATTTTACCTGCTCCATAATCTTTAGGCTCCCCTGAACCAAAGTCCAGAACAAACATAGGTTCTATCACCCACAGTTTCCGCGGTACACCTAAAAGAAGAAATTGATCAAATTGTACCATATATTGAATTATGTAGGCCGCGTAATGGCGATGACCATCATTGTTTCTAGTACATATTATTTTTGAAATGTATGTGTACCAACTAAAATTAAAAAATGGTATCTAGCAGTTACCATATCTTTGGAATACGCATCCAAAGTTGAAATCTCCGATTTTCTACATTAAATTTTGGTCTTCTATGATTTTTTCCTAAACATTTTTCTATGGAAGATTTTTATTTTCTTATTGAAATCAGTAGATCATACCATGTTTTAATTTTGGATTTAAGGAAAAACTCGAAATACTTTTGTATAATTTATTATAGGTGGTTAAACAATATTTTCGTCAATTAAATTGGACTTTTTAATCTCATATTTTCAAGAAGTCATGGCTGTCTACAATTTCTGTAAGCTTTTACAAAACAAGTTGAACAATAGATACGTTTTGAACATAGAAACAGTTTTAGATTAAAAACTCCAATTTAATTGAAGAAAATATTGTTTAACCACCTATAATAAATTCAATAAAATTATTTCGAGTTTTTCCTTGAATCCAAAATTAAAACATGGTAAGATCTACTGATTTCAATAAGAAAATAAAAATCTTCCATAGAAAAATGTTTGGGAAAAAATCATAGAAGACCAAAATTTAATGTAGAAAATCTGAGATTTCAACTTTGGATGCGTATTCCAAAGATATGGTAACTGCTAGATACCATTTTTTAATTTTAGTTGGTACACATACATTTCAAAAATGATATGTACTAGAAACAATGATGGTCATCGCCATTACACGGCCTACATAATTCAATATATGGTAAAATTTGATCAATTTCTTCTCTTAGGTGTACCGCGGAAACTGTGGGTGATAGAACCTATGTATGTTTGTTCTGGACTTTGGTTCAGGGGAGCCAAAAGGTTATGGAGCAGGTAAAATTATGCGTGGAGGAAAAAAAAAGTTGGAAATTGTCGGCCTGTGTAATTAGAGTATCTGCCTGTTAGTCGTAAGGTCGTAGGTTCGACTCCAAGCAAAAAAATCTTCATAAATTTAAACACCTGAGCAGCAATCAAATGTAAGATAACAGAAGCTGTTATATAAGTTATCGAATAGTAGAACGAGACTGTTAATAAAGCTGCGAGTAGTTAGTCTTAAGCCAGAAATAGAGCAGAAACGACGCATAAGTAAAGACCAAAGACAATTATGTAAAACTATATCTAACATATCCTCACATTAATAAACCTATGAGACCACTAAGAAAACCATCCTCTCACAGTTCAGATGTGGGATACTAATATTTTGGTTCAGTGTAGTGGAGATATAGTCAGGAAAATTGAAACAGAATCGTCGGCGTGGAAAGTTGGTAATGGGTAGCAGCCCCAGAGATTACTCGATACTTGTGCGTGGCAGACGGATTTAAAGAAAAAGCCAGACAGTATAACACAAAGGGATTGTGTGTATATGGGCGTCGTGGTGAAATTCGCATTGAATAGAACATTTTGAAAAAGCATTGAGGAAAATGGTCAAGATAGCAGAACTCAATGTGGACCAGTTGAGATTTTTGTTAAGAGAACGAAATCTTGCATCTGCGGGATCCAGAGCAGAGTTAGTACAACGACTAGTTGAATTTGAGGAATCAGAAGACGTGGAGATGCCACAAGCTAGTGGAAACATGAGTCAACGAGAGGAATCGGTGACGTCACAAGCGGAAACTATTTCACAACTGCATGAATGAAATAACCGAGCTGAAGAATATGATGGCGCAGTTGGTGAGCATGCAGAGGCCAAATGCAGATGATGGAGCTAATAGGCAGCAACCCACAGAGGAAATCAGGAGGAATATCACAGGAGATGATATTCCTAATCTACAAGCCAGAAACAACGTGAGACAAGCGTCGGTAAAGGAAATCGCAGACACTTTGCCAGAGTTTGATCCAGGAGACGAGAACGCTATATCAGTGAAGCAATTCATCGATCGTGTCAACAAAGTGGTTGGTGCGTATCATTGGGACGAGACGTTTTTATTATTGGCAATTTATACAAAGATCAAGGGACCAGCCAAGATGTGGTTCGATTCTTCGCCAGTGGTGCACACTACGTGGAGTGACTTCGCGCAAGCTATGAGGGATGAGTTTGGAGCAAGCCCGGACGAAACGGAAGTGCATTTCAACATGACTAATGCAACCAGACGAGCAAAAGAAACAGTGAAGGAGTATTGTTTCCGGATGTCAGCCCTAGGAGTTCGGTACAGTCTGAGCGAGGCAGCGGTTATCAGATATGTTCGCGCAGGATTACAGCACCGAGAGTTGCAAAACAGCATTGCAGCGATACATTTTTCAACAATGAAGCAGCTTAGAGATGCCGCCGAATCTTATTTCGTAAACAGAGGTCTGACAGCAGCAAACAAAAAGGAGTTTGTGCCTAAATATAACAAGCAAAGCCAAAGGATTTGAAGACATGCTTCAAGTGTGGAGAGTTGGGACACTTTGCCAATTCGTGCCCAAGTAAGGAGCAGAAGCCCCGCTGTAACAAATGCAATATTTTTCATGCAATCACGGAAAGTTGCCAAACTGCAAAGGTGATGCGCTTAGGAGCAACAGATCAAGACAAGTTATTCACCGGAATAGTCCGAATAAATTCAAAGAGCTATAACGCATTTATAGATACGGGTATCCAGGCTAGTATCATTCGACAGTCAGTTGCGGATGAATTAAAGGCAGATCAGCATTAGTGCTCTATGAGAATTAAAGGCATATGTGGAGGATCGTGTATTCTTTCTGAAGAAGTCGTTATCCAGATGGACGTTGAAGGGAAGACCATTGATGCCAAGTTATACGTAGCAGACGACGAGCTTTTGCAAGAAGACCCTTTGCTGCGACAGGATGTCATTATTAGCGCCCAGTTATCCCTATACGGTTTACGGCAGAGGACGCCGAAGTCAAGCGAGCGGTGCAGCAAGTCAAGCGAGCGGTGCACCATTGGAAGCGAACGTGGTACTCATAAGCTTCTTGTTAATATGCAAAACAATCAGGAAAGAAGTCAAATGAGTCAGTTAAATGAGTCAAGTAGTTTCCCAGCCACCATACCGAATTCCCGAGCCAAAGAAGGAAGTTGTCGTCAAGATGTTGGACGAGTTATTGCAGTAGGATATTATCCAACAATCTACGTCAGAGTATGCCAGCGCTGTGGTACTCATCAAAAAGCCGAACGGTAGTGACCGACTACGTGTTGATTGCCGTCTGAAGAAGTTGTTAAAGAAGGAGAATTTTTCGGTCCCGAATATCGAAGAGCGTCTTCAAGAGGCGAAACGATTTAAGTATTTCACCTCACTGGATTTAAATAGCGGATACTACCAAATTTAGATAGCACCTGAAAGCCGAAAGTTTACCGCATTCATCACAACGGATGGACTTTACGAGTTTAAGCGACTCCCGTTTGGGCTAAAGAATGCCCCAGCCATTTTCAATCGTCTCATGGCAGAACTACAAAAGCGAGTGCAAATAGGAGATATGATTCACTACATGGACGACATTCTTATTGGTAGCAATAATTTCGAGGAGATGTATGCCAAGCTAGAGAGAGTCCTTAAAGTATTGCTAGAGTGTGGACTAACTCTAAACCTGGATATATGTAAGTTGTACGAGCAGTCTATTACGTTTCTAGGACATCAAATTCACGATGGAGGTATCACCGACCAATGTCACCGAAGTACGTCAGTTTTTAGGACTCACAGGATATTTTCGAAAATTCGTCGCCGGATACGCTATTATATCAGAGCCGTATGCTGTTGCGAAAAGCACAAACATTCAAATGGGAGCAGCGCCAAGAGAACGCGTTTAACGAATTGAAAAGATGCCTAACGTCAAGACCTGCTATCATAAGTTATCGCCTAGATGCTGAACATGAATTACACACAGATGGCAGTTGTGTGGGTTTGGCCGCCGAACTGATGCAAAATGAAGAGGGTCAACTAAAGCCAATTGCTTATTTTAGTCGAGCAACGTCTAAGTCTGAAAAAAGTTATCACAGTTATGAGCTGGAAGCTCTAGCCGTCGTCGAGTCGTTGGAGCGATTTAAGTATTATGTCTACGGTAAAAATGTTCGAGTAGTTACCGATTGTAATGACCTGAAATCTTTAATGGATAAGAAGGAACTTATACCCCGAATTGCACGATGGTGGTTAAGGATTCAAGAATATGATATCGAGATTGTACATCAAGCTGGAATACTGATGTGCCACGTTGATGCTTTAAGCCGAGCACCTTTTGAAAACGCACATGAAATGGAGACTGCATGTCTGAAGATTTCCAAAACCTTGATAAACGAAGCTGACTGGTTATTCGCAATACAATTACAAGATGAGAAGATCCAGAACATCGTAGCGTATATGACAAGTTCGAAGCAAACCGAGAACGATGAGTACGTAATAGAGCAAGATCGCCTATTTCGAAAATACGACAACAAGTTTTAATGGGTTGGGCCGAAACAGCTAAGATACCTTATATTACACGAATGCCACGACAAAGCAGGACACATGAGCACAGAGAAAACAATGCGGCGCATTCTTAATTTGTTTTGGTTTCCCCGAATGCGAAATTTGGTCAAGAGCTATATAAAATCATGCATAGGTTGCGCGCTAAATAAATTACCAGGTGGATGCTGAGAAGGAGAGTATCTTTACGATGACATCAAGCCCATCCCATTTTATACGGTACACATGGATCACCTAGGACCTTTTCCAAAGAGTTCAAAGAGGAATGAGCATATTCTAGTTATTGTCGACGCCTTTTCGAAGTTTACTATAGTTCCTTGGATATCTTGCGAGAGGTTACGAGCTACTTGGGAATGCCAGGACTAATCATCACCGATCGAGGTACCGCCTTCACTTCGAAAGATTTCGAAAAATATTGCAAGTAAAACAACATTAAGCACATCCTTAATGCTGTAAGGACACCGAGAGCCAACGGTCATGCAGAGAGAACGAACAGAATTATTGTGTCCATGCTACTGTGTTCGAATGAAAACGATAAGCGATGGAACGAAATGCTACGATCTATCCAGTGGAGCATTAATACCATGGTAAATAGCACAACTAAATGTTCCCCATTTCAGCTTCTTTATGGATACGAGCTAAGAGATATTTTAAAGAACACCCTGACCAGCGTGATCCAGAATCAAGAGCAGGGGCTGATGACAGATGTCGAGTTGGATACGCTACGAGCAGACGCTGCAACTAGAGTCAACGATCAAAGAGCTGCAGCCAAGAAACGGTACGACGCGAATCACGCTAAGCCAACACAACATAAGCTAGGAGATATTGTACTGGTGGAGAACGAGCCGAGCAGCACGGGTACTTCAAGAAAATTGGAGCCTCGCTATAAAGGACCTTTTATTGTCAACAAGGTGTTGCCAAACGACCGATATCTAGTGGAAGATATTCCCCAGGCCCAACAAAAGCAGAGACATTATAAGTCGGTTTATGCATCCGACAAGATGAAGCGCTGGTGTGAACTTCCAGAAGATGACCAAGATGACGACGATGACTCGAAGGACGACCCCATCTACGAATCTCGCGAGGACGCTGGGAATTTATCAGGAAAGGCCGAATGTAAACAGCTGAGAAACAATCAAATATAGGATAACAGAAGCTGCTATATAAGTTATCGAATAGTAGAACGAGACTGTTAATAAAGCTGCGAGTAGTTAGTCTTAAGCAAGAAATAGAGCAGAAACGACGCATAAGTTAAGACCAAAATACAATTATGTAAAACTATATCTAACATATACACACATTAATAAACCTATGAGACCACTAAGAAAACCATCCTCTCACATACAGAAAATCTTTATTATGGGTTGATTTTTGTTTACTTTAATATTTTATTAATATCACAGTCTCAAAATAAACTGTTATACTCAAAATTTTTTATTGTCTTATTGAATGCACTACAATTTAATATCTAATTGACACAATTCCTTTCGAATGGTATATAATAAATTTAGAAAATTTGTAAAATTAAAAAAAAAGGTTTTTCCAGTTTTTCTAGTTAAACAAATTGTTGCATGTAACACTTTATTTTGGGTGTGCGATATAAAATAATAAATATTAGAAAAGTATTGGCGGAGCGGCTTTGCCTGGTTTTTTATAGCTTTCAATCCATGATTAGTCCCAAAGACGGTGGTGGCTGTAATTTAAGTAAAGCAGAGTTTTATTTATATGCATTATATGCTCAGTGGGGGCATATGCATATAAATCTTTTTACTCGTAAAATTGTGCATTTGTAAGTCTTCTCATTCAGACATGAGACACTGAAACACAAAGCAGAATTACATCAAAATTTGCTTGATGGCAAAGTTCGAGGTTAGCCGAGTGGACAGCGTTGTGGTTCCTAACACGGAGGGCCTGAGTTCGAGTCCTAGTTGAGCTAATGTTTATGTTTAACTTTTAAATACCTTTTTTTATTTGGATTTTATTTTTAAATAATTAAACTAAAAGCTGAAAAGATATACTCCATATTTTTTAGGGCATTGACCAAATATATGCAGACTTCAAAAAGAAAAGTTGCCAATCAAATACACACACATGTATAAGTAAATGCAAGCTTCACAGGAGGCTGCACAAAATTGGTAGCTGCACTTACAGGACTATATCTTGAGTTAACGAATTTTGCCAGATATGAGCGATATATCAAAAGTTGCGTCATCTCAAAAGCCATCTCCACGTGCAATATAAAAACGATCAAACGAGCAAATTTTGAAAAATATTTTTTTTTTTTTATTTATTTTTAGTGTATTTTTTATGTGTACTATATAGACGTTTGGTCTCAAAAAAAGTGAAATAGATATTTAAAAAACCCCTTCAACGGTGTAAAGATCTTTTTAATATTTTTCTTAATTTTAAAGTTATAAATTTTTTAATTAACAAAGTTTTTTTAATTTTTTGAAGTACAACAATTGAACAATAGTTGCTCATATGATAGTAACAAACATCTCCAATTTTTTTCAGGATTCCTAATAAAAAAATAGTGTAAACAGACAAACCGACGCACACTGGCTTCATTTTGAAGAAGAAGAACAAATCGAATTTTTCGAATAAATTCTGTCGGATCGGGTCGATTGAGGTACCAATCGACGCATATTTAGCTCTAGAATGCGAATATTTAAAAATATTACGACCTGTGTGTGTACATTTTCTGGATTTGCCCATGACAGGTATAGGTTGAAAATTTTTCAAAAATGATGTGTTACACTTTTTAGGCAATAAAAATTACATGATGCATTCTGCTTAGCATAAACCTTAACATAAATATTATACTTCCAATGTTCAAGTGTAAGAACCTACAAATTATTTAAATTTTTTAGTTTTAAGCGATACAATTTTAAAGTTTTGATATGTGGGCCATGATGGGCATAGATTTTTTTGTTAAATTTTTTAAGTTTTAAGGGTTTAATTTTTTAATATTTTTTTAAATTTATATGTTTTAGGCTATGGGCCATGATGTTCATCTTTTGGTTTTTCAATTTTTATATTTTTAAGACTCGGAGAATCAAGTATCTCGAAAATTAAATGTTATTTTAAAATTTTAAAAGATGGTCATTGTTTATCACACTAATGGAAAACGAATTCAGTAGTTTTTTTTTTAAATTTTCTTTACCTGTCCAAAAAATGATAAAAACTAAAATATTTTAAAAACATAAAGTTTTTCAAAATTTAAAAAGATGACCATTTGTGGTCAATTGCGTTTCGATATTGCGTTTCGATATTGAAAAAAAAAATTCAAAAAGTCGATTTTGAAATTTTTGAAAAATTTTTAACTGTGTTCAACTTTAAATAATCTTACGGTAAATTAAACGGTGGTGGGTCATTTGAAAATATTGTTTATAACACTATTAGAAAACGATTTCAGTAGTTTTTTTTTTTTTAATTTTGTTTTACCTGTGAAAAAAATGAGCTAAACTGAACACTTATATATTTCAAAAACTAAAAGTTTTTTCAAAATTCTAAAAAATGTCCATTGGTGGTCCTTTTGGTTTATTTCGATTTAAAAAAAGTAAATTCAAAAATTCAAATTTTAATATTTTCAAAAATTTTTATTTTTGAATATTTTCCGAACGGGAGGTGGTCATTTCATAATATTGATGGTCATTTGATGGGCAATCGATTGCACCCTTTTTTTCCATTTCACCCGACCCAGCTTCTCGTAGCTTGATTATACATTTAGTTTTGAGTAGAGTAGATCCAGGGACCAGGAAATAATGGGAAGAGTCACTGGATTATGAGAAATTTCCGCTGTGGTCCGTTTTTGAAAAAATTTTAAATCGTAGGTACCAGCAGCTGTCCACTGAAGAGACTGGCTAACCAAAAAGGGGAAAACTGGGTTTGGTAAGCAACTTAATAGAACCAAACCAGCTTACCGTTATTGTAACGCCCACATCCACTGCAGTCCTTTCGTTCGACTTGCTGTAATGTAATGTAATGTAATTTGTTAAGTCAGCCTCCCTCTGTTTAAATTGTCTGTTAAAAGGTCACACGGTAGCGAAGTGCAAATCGACTATATGTCAAATCTGTGCAAGATCGCATCATAAACTTCTGCACCGATTTACAGTGACTGAAAATAACTTAGCGTTACCGCCACCAACTGAAAATCTTTCTCCAGCATTAGCGAATGAGGGCCTTTTTACTTCACATTAGCGAAAACCCTTACTTAAAAATGTTTTTGCGAGCGACGTCGATCGTAAGCGTTCGAACAAAAAATGACAAGCACATATTGGCCCGAGCATCTCTTAACTTAGGGTCACAAATAATTTTCACTATTCCGTTTCATTCCGTTCGACTTCTGAATTTTGAAAACAATTTCAGGCTAACACACTGCAATCAGCGAATAGTTATGGTAATTGCAGCTAGGTCATTTTTCGAACGTTTGTTCGATGGTCAAATAAAGCAAGGTCCGAACTACATATCCTGTACTTTAACGCTCCTTGGATGGATAGTATCGTGAAAATAAATGGACGGTTTCTAGCATGAATTGCCAAGAAGAATTATTACAATCAATAGACTATAATTTGAAAATATTCAGGTCGTTGGAAAAAGTTCCATCTTCTAAACAGTTGAATCCGCGAAAAATACATGCCCTCGAGCTGCCAAAGATATTGGGTTAGAATTTTGCGTCGACAACATATTAACAGATGTTGGCTGCGTGGAGGATCCATAGACACTTAAGTCAGGTTGTTAAAAAACCTGGTTGTTATCCCAAGTCTCCATGTATCTATGAAGCCTCTGAGGCTGAGCTTACCTTTTCTTTGTTACGGGCGACATCAAATCATGGGAGGTTTACCCTTAACTCGAATCCGTTCTCTCCGCCCATTCTCCAATTGTGGATTCAAGTCCTACATTGCCCTTTTTGATAATGGGAGGCAGGTGTCAAATTTGCCAAGCACCTCGCAGCAGACCAAGCAGCAGACCGACCTCGTTGGAGTCGACGTCGTCCTGAACTCGAGGCCCCTGGGCGCCCTCAGTCAGGACCCAAGCGACGGCGACTTGTTGATCGTCCCACCAGCATCGCGGACCCCAGACCAGCAGGATCTACCGTGCTTGCGGCGATGGCGGCTTGTCTCGCAAAGCAAGCAAATGTTTTGGCGGCGATGGTCCAGGGAGTAAGTCTTGGGCCAGGAAATCCAGAAGGCCAAGCTGGTCCTGGTCGAAGAGGATCACCAGCCACCCCAACAATAGATCACCGCAAGAGCCGTCAAAGCTCACGCCTGCGCGGACGGAAGGGTCAGGATCGCCGTCGTCAGGACTAGCTCTGGAGCTGTTTTTAAGAGAGCAGTCCTCAATCTGGCGAGGCTGCCAGTTGGTTAAAGTCGGATGGAGGCCTTCAACGGAGCTTATGTAGAGATAAGATAGTTTTGTAAATACATTAGATATAGATTTGTAGACATATAGATGGAAAATAGAAATGGAAGTGGAAATGGATTTGAACTGAAATTCTAGTATAAGTTATCATAGGGCGGAGCGGGATCGCAAGAAAAACTCAGTTGCGCTATTCTGTGAATTCGAAAAAAGTTGCGAAGATTCAAGAGTGGTCAGATGATACCAAGACATTGTTGCCTGTTGAGGACCACTACCTAATTCTTCTTTACAATATTATGCCAAGTTTTCAGTGTTGTTGACAAAGCGCTCTCAATTGGTTCAGAGGTACATCCGATAGGCCGTCAGCCAACGGGTACTACAGAGGGAATAACGGGTGAGTCCCCACGTGCCGTAACTGTGTACACCGCTGGTAGTGCGACTGTACTCTCCTCATGAGGGCGGGTAACATGTCCCGTAGAGTCATGTCTCTGCCGAGGACGCTGGCTAATTGTAGACGGGAGGGGAGAATACTCCCTTCCTCAAATCACCCTACTCCAAGGTGGAACAGCATATGACCAGGGATGCATGTCCAGGGGGTGCACGTTATTATCTCTGGGGGACCGGCCGGCCTCTCAGTTTTAACATGGCTTATCATAATAAGCGGGCTATGTCATGACGGACGAATCTCTCCCTGCCTACTCGTGGGGCATAACAAAACAAAAATAAAAAAAAACAATGAGGAACGGAACTCCCTAATAAAGTCTGGAAATGGGATTAGTGATCCTTCGATCTCCAAGGTAGAGAGAGGCCAAGGAGATACTGGGATGGCGAAGTTCCCCACAGAGGGAGAACATCCGGAAGCGGGCCCACTAAAGTTGCCAAGGGCAGGACCATCATTGCGTTCATTGATTATAGCCCCAATGATGGCCTGATCCCCAGGGAGCTTTGGTCGAGGGTGATTAATGAGCTGCATGGGCGCTTCATGGAGAAGATGCTTAAGAGCGGAGGACCTCCACACCGTCCACCACGTTGCACGTGGAAACCGACTTGGCAAGGGCACTTGGAGGCGTCATTATGGAGGAGGACTCGCAGCTTGGCTTCGACACCGAGGCGAAAGTTACTGTGATGGGGAATCTAAAGGATGTCCCGGACACTCCAGCAGATCAACCTCCACCACAGTAAGACGTATATGGCGAATATGCTCGGCGTATATGAGCCACGACAACGATGAACCCCCACACACGCTGCTCAGACAACTTGTTCAAGACAGCGAAAGAAAAAGATCGGCCTGCTAGGGCATCACCTTCAATGAGGAAACACTGAAACAAACGAGTGGGGTAAGTCAATCTTCGTGTTTGGTCATTGAGCCTTTTCAATGACTTTTTCCCTTTTTTCCAAAATAACAAAAAGGGAATTATCTGTTTCAAAACGTTATAAAATTTGTATTTATTTGCATATGAAATGGAGTTCCAGAAAGCTCAGATTTAGAATGCGTATGCACTGAGATAAAGAGTACAAGTGGGCCCGCCTTTTAGCATAGGACGGGCGAAAGCTCGTTAGAAATGAAAGATAACGAGAAATGAGAAAGATAACATAAAGCCGAGCGGCTGAGAAGAGTCGGCTTGCAACTAACAACAGCAATGAGAAAAATGATTATATGCTAAGCTATAATTATTACATTTATATATATATTTTACATTTATATTGAATTTATGTAGTGGCTGCTGCCTGACCCGACATATAACCCCCAGTTGAGGCCTGTCCTTCAACTTCATCCTTAAGGGGCAATAGGCAAAGCTTTGTCACTGCGCGCTTGGTAGTTCCAGAAGCGGTTCTAACCACCGCTGGCCATACGGTTGAAATTTAGCTTTGTGAAATCAGGCTCGATAAAACTGACTGACGGACCACCAGTTAAAAAATGGGATGGCGTTAGAACATCAAAGTCTGCAGGATCCTCTGAAAGGCCGTGAGTTTATGACAGCACCAATGTGACAAAGCAGAGTTCGCAGCTCGTCAAATCCAAGAACTGAGGATCCAATAGCCCGGTAAAAATGATGCTTTGCGGTTTTGACAGCCGCTTCCCAGAGTCCACCAAAATGCGGAGATCGAGGAGGAATAAAATGCCACTCGATGGACTCAATCGCGCAAAACTCCAGAAGCGCTCGTTGATGCTTATCGCTTATGAAGAGTTGGATTAGCTCCTTTAGCTCGTTTTAGAACAAAATTGGTCGCATTGTCAGACCAAATGTGCTGAGGCTTTCGGCGAGTGCATATAAAACGTTTTAATGCATGTAAAAACGCATATGTGAATAGATCCTTTACAAGCTCAAAGTGCACGGCTTTAGTAGCAAAGCAAATGAAAACACTCACGTAACATTTTACGGGAGCTTTATTGCGAACTTCTGGCTTATAGTAAAATGGGCCGCAAAAATTCACACCAGTTACTCCGAAGACCTGACAACCACTGACTCTTTGCTCCGGGAGATCAGCCATAATGTGCTCCAGCAACCGAGGCTTGGTACGGAAGCATCGGATACCCCTGTGCAATGCCTTCGTCACCGTTTTCCTCCCCCCGATCGGCTAGAATTGGGATCGAATAATAGCCAGCAGAGCACGAGGCCCCGTGTGTAGATTACGCTCATGGAAATCAACAATTATAGCCCGAGTAACTGGATGGCTTCTAGGCAATATAATTGGATGACAACTATCAAAATCCAATGTAGAATTTCTTAAACGACCGTCCACACGCAAAAGGCCAAACTTGTCTAAAAAAGGAGAGGAGGATGTGGCAAGTATGCTGGCTGACGAAATTTCCTTTCTATTCTGAAGCGCCTTTATGTCATCCCAAAAATACACACGCTGCACCAGACGCAATAGTAGGTGGGTTCCAGCCTTGATGTCGCTAGCAGTGACACCCTTGTGACGGACTCGCTGTGAGAACTTGTGCACATAAGCGAACACACGCTGCAGTGCTGGAAAAGAGTTGGCGTTCTTGGAACCAGCTGTCACGTCAACTTACGGGGATTTTATTAGCAGAACCCTTGCCCTTAGCTCAAGAGTGGGTTTTTCAGATAGCACCGCTTCTTGCCACTGGTCTTGAAGTCCAAGAAGAAACGCAGAACCATGGGACCACATCGAGAGGATGTCTGCCGGGTTCAAAGACGTAGGAACATAACGCCATTCATACATAACGTTCTGGTCAATCCCTGGATTATTGAAACTCGATTGGCGACGAAAACAATAAAACGAGCGGGCTCCTCCCGAATCCAGGACAACGCCACAGCAGAATCGCACCAGCAGAAATACCTCCCATAGTAGACCTTCAATTGAGCTACTTCCGACATAAGCCGAGCTAGCAACTCCGCTCCAGATAACTCCAGTTTCGGTACCGTAACTGTTTTTAGAGGAGCGACTCGGGACTTTGAGCAGAGTAAATGACTTTCCGACCTTGTACCCTTCGATACGACATAAATGCAAGCATCATAAGCCTCTATGCTGGCGTCACAAAATCCATGAATCTCCACTTCAGACTGTGATGTTAGTGACCATCTAGGGAATTCAGCACGCTGCGCCATGGCGAAGCTGGAACAAATCATGTCACAATCGGAGTGAAGAGCTTGAGGTAGACTTTCATCCCAGGACAACTTCTCACGGCATTGATTCTGAAGAAAAATCTTCGCCTTCGTAATGAAAGGTCCAACAAGCCCTATCGGATCATGGAGCCCTTCAAACGAAAATAGCAAGCGATCAGTAGAAGGATCCCAAGCTAGGGAAGGCCCAAGGGTCTTCGTAAAATCCACGTTGGCGGACCGGATAACAATTGTATTGTATTTAATTATATTATCAAATGATTTATGTATAAATACAAAATAATTGTTTCACTGATGCACTGTGAGCCGTTTATGTTCAAAAATGCACATATGTATGTACATATGTTATTACACCGCAAAATTGAAACGAGTATGTTAGCACTGTTTTATGCTCGTGGAATTGTTTTATTTATTTTATTAATTATAATTTATATTAATTAAATCACGTCGGGGTCACCAATGTTTGGTCATTGAGCCTTTTCAATGACTTTTTCCCTCTTTTCCAAAATAACAAAAAGGGAATTATAAACTTCGTAAACTTCACTAAGCTAGCAGTACGCAATCGTAGGAAGGCTAATTGGGAGCTGTACAAAAAGATTCTAGATACATAGATCTTTAGGGGATATAGATTTCATAGATTGTTGAGACTTATGAGGGACTTAACGCCATGGTAAAACGCCATGTTGTTTATTTTAGTTGCTATGCATAAATTTCAAAAATGATATCTTTTAAAAACAATGATTAACAACGTAATTACACGGTCTACATAATTCAATATATGGTAAAATTTGAAAAATGTTTTCTCTTCTCTTTTTTTTCTCTTTCTCTCTCTGGGTTATGGACCCTAAACATTGTTTCAGGGGACCCTAAAGGACATGAAGCAGGTGAAATTATGCAAGGAGATTTTTGCCTGTGTTATTTATTCACACCTGCACAAAAGTCATTTAACTTACACGCAGTAGTTTTTATTTGAATTTCAGTTGTTCAATATTTTCATTCGATAAATAGGCATTAATTTTAATAAAATTCGTTTACGATGTACAATCAAGCCAAAATAAAACCGTCGAATGGATCGGTTAGTGACTATTGGATTGTTTTCGTGTTATAAAGCTGTAGTACGTAAGTATCTCATTAATATTTAAATATAATTTCTAGACGTTAGAATTGGTTTCCTGAAAAAAACAAAAAAATAAATTTTAACTTTGCCGTTAGAATTAGAAGACGTTAGAATTGCCTATAAAAAATTCGTACTTTATATTTTCAAAATACACATTGAAATGGTTCAGGCCCTTTTTATCTCTGAAATCATCTGGATTTCGAGTGGTATGCGTTCAAAATTTAACTTTCTTTCAAATTTAAAATTATATACACTTTGTTATGATTTGTTAATTATGAGAACAATAATATGATTAGCAAATACTATAATTATGTTTTCATTAATAATAAATCGTCGATCGAGTTGCTATTGTTGGCTTTGATCAAGGCCTCGGCCATTGCTTCGGCTTCAATGTTGTTGCTCGGCAGGTCCTTCGGCTGCTTGCCGCTACCTTTCTTTGCATCTACCACCGGGTGTGCTGATCCATAATTGTTTTTGTTCACTTGGGGGGTGGGAGATGTTTCGTGAGTATGTCTGCAAGTTTAACCAGAGTGTCAGTACTAATTGGATTGTGGTGCCTGGGATACTCCTCGTGTGGGCACTCGAATAATCTGCGCGATCCTGGGACGGGAAGTACGAGAAGTCTTCAAGTGCAGTGTAGGCCCTAACCATTGAGGCGCCATTAGCGATTCCCATCGGAATGGTTTATTGAAATCGGGGAAGGAAAATATCTTAGACGAGGAGAGAATGGCTTTTAAATCCTCAAAGGCTTGTACCGCTTTTTATCGAATTCGTTGGGAATCTTCATCGACTGTGATTCCTTTACTCTTGCGAGTTCTCCCCTTGTCAGATTTAACAAGGGCTTCGCAGCCCTATGGATGTACGCAGTAAGAAGTTATACCAAGGACACTTTTTAGTTCCTTTTAATTGGTGGATGGTTCCATACTGGTTATGGCCTTTTTCCCATCGGTTTTGATGCCATCTTGAGTGACAATGTACCCCGGAAAATCAACTTCTGGGGAGAGGAATCGCGTCTTTTCTAGCTTCAATTGAAGTTTGGTCTTTTTAGGTTATTGAATACTGCCCGTACTATGATACGTCAATGTAGAAGTAATACATTCACATCCGCTGGAAAATGGCAGGAGTGTTTTTTAAACCCAGGGGAAGACGAACGAATTCGTATTTACCGTTTCGGGTTGAGAAGACGGTCGTTGCAATGCCGCTATCTTTTATTAAGATCTGATGGAACCCCGATGTCAGATCGAGGGTGGTAAAATATCTAGTCTTCTAAATTGGAAGTAATATCGGGTATGAGATTTAAGTCAATTACCATGCGGGTTCACTCAATTTTTTTTTGCTATTTTTTGGCACCCCTAAGCTTGGAGAGTTGTTTGGAAAAGGCTCGCTGATTGCCTGATTATTTCAGCGTCTAGAAGTTGCCTTTGTTTTTCGACTTCCCCACTTATGTTTAGATAGGGTTTTGAATTCTGGTACGAATCTCGGCCCTAACATTTCTCCTGGTGAAAGTGGCTGAAAGATAGAGGAATAATCTTAAACCAACTCTTCTACCATCGATTCTACCAACTCGTTCACCATCGATTAGAGCTTTAATGGTTAAGGAAAACTTTGCCAAAAGTGGCAGCTATCTGGGAGATCAGATGAGGAAATCGTTTTCACTGTCTATATGGATTTCTTTGAGGGTATTATCGCCGATGATTCCCTCTAAAGTTTCTAAGCCAGGATGTACAAAGAGCGTTATAACAAATTCGTTACCCTTATAATTTGAAAAACTGGCCTATTAGCCAATGTGTAAATTTTTTTTCTCGAAGCAGTTCAACCACATCATGAACAGTACGCGTCAAAGCCTGTGTATAGGCACGATAGCTTACTTTTCATCCGCTAAACTGCCAAGCAAAAACCAGAAAAGGCACGAAGTTTTTCAAATATACGTTTGCCAACCCGAATTTTTGTTCCTTTGTGCCTAGAACACTGCCGACTAGTTTTTATAAGCCTAAGAATACGCAATTATAATGACTGCTGAAAAAAATTTGATTTTTGTATAATTTGAATTCTATAATTGATCTAAATAATTCTATAATTCATTGTATTTAAAAACACTATAATTCATACAATTTTTATCAAATTTCTTATCATAGAAGACTTTTTCTAAAAAACTTCAACCTAAATTGTCCAAACTATAAACCTAAATTGTCCATTCTGAAAGCACAGCAAGTTCAGTTAATTTCGACGGCGCGTCTCTCACTGATCATGCTATGCAATATCCAGTCTTTTTCTCAAATTCTGGCAAACTATTGCCATCCTTTTCTACGCCCTTACGATCAGACCCTATTCAGCAGCCGATTGCCTGTCTCCCTCAGCTGCTGTGCGTTTTTGAAACCGTCGCCTTCCAAAACCGTACACACTCGTACACACTCTAAACTAAAATAGATGTCTTCAGCCGGTTTTTTCACTGATCGGAAAAAAATAATTTTTTCACATTTTTAAATAAAAACTCTTTTTTACTTTTATTTTTTTTTTAAACTTTAACATATTTTATAAATAAACTTTATCTAAAAAAGGGTATAATGTTATTCGGAATCAGAGAGATGCATATCCAGATGATTTATTAGAAGCAAACTCCTAACATCATCGACCATAATAATTGTTTTTGTAGCAGAAATTGCAGACGGAAGAAACTGAAAGCACAGCAATTTTTTCTTGAATTGCTTTCGCGTACTTATCGAAAGTCCTTGTTCCTGGCTTCCTCGGACATCATACCAATAAGGTATGATAAGGCTTATTGTGTCCATGAATTAAAATTCTGTGAACAGACGGCATATAAAACCAGGGATATGATTTCACAAACAATTCGGCCATTTCCAATGCGTATGACCCGAATTTATTTCGTGGCAACATGGCTCGTAAGACTACACTGAATTTTTGTTTTTAATTTTTGTTCTACCTCTCTCTTGATTCACGCTACAACCAGTCTCTTTTGTTATGGTGCGGCCTTGACCCCCGCCATAAAAACTTCTTGACGCGGTAAAATAACGGTGGCGAACGCGCATGCCACACCAAAAATATTTGATATTAATTTTGGTGACGAAAGATTACAATATATGCATAAAAAATTACTTATGAAAAATATTCTTACCCGGCACGTGTTTATATGGATTATTGTTAGTGTTCCGCGTTCCGAATAAGAATTATATTCATTTATCTTTTCTTCAAAAATCGTTTTCCTGTATAACTATTGAAAGTTATATCGACGCGTATTTAAGAGCACAATCTGTGCTCTGTGCTACTTTTGGCTAATGTTTGGATAAAATCCCTTTAATAAAAACAATACCTTTCATTTGGTGTATCCCTCATTCCGATTGAACGCACACAAAATTTTTAAATCTTCGGCTATATATAGTGTTTTTTTTATGCGCCTGCTACAAGCAAGGAATGCGTGTCGTCACCTAGGGGACGGCCGTCCGCTGTGATTTTTAAAAACTCATACTGGTGAAACATTGATAATTCGAGTAGGCACGCCAAATTAAAGGTGAAGAAATATCGATAGAAACATCAACGCATCGAAGTTTTTAAAATTTTTTGAAAAGTCTATGCTTTGTGGCCACTTTTGATTTTTTTGTCTCACCACTTATGTAAGAAAACGGATTTTAAAAGTATGTAGCAGGAAAACATATTTTAATTTAAATTAGTTATTTAATTTATTTTTTTTAATATTTAAATTTTTTTAATTTTAATATCTAAATTCAACAAGACAGGTGAATTAATATCAGATGGCCGCACCAGGCTTAAAGCGGATGTGGTGAAAAAACTTATTTTCTTTAAAAAAATCCTTGATCTTTGATAGGCAACATCGAATAACTAGTTGAAATTTGAAGTAATTGAGTTCGTTTCCATTATTTTTTGTTTTTGTTATGAGAGAAATCTTTAAAGTCAGTAATTTAAAATCAGCTTTTATAAATCGTTAATTTTTTGAAAATTTAAATAATTTCAATTAGAACGATGTTTCAGCGATGTTTTTTTTTTAAACATCGAAAACATCGATGTTTGTCCACCTCTACTCAAAATAAAGAAACAATTGATTTTACGGCTTTAACACAGCGGAAAACACATGTTGTAAATGCATCAAATGTAACGATGACATGTGGGTATTTCACCAAAAAGGTCAACCGCAACAAAAAAAATTCAAAGTCAATAAAAGAATGGGTTTTTCACACATTTTTATAGGGAACCTATTAAATTTAACTAATTTAATAATATTTTACATTTACTTATAACACATTTTGAAATATTTTAATCCAAAGTCTCAAATGTGCGAAATGTGATACTTTAAGGGCCTATGGCCGTGGCGAACGAGACGTTTTATTCGCGGTGTGCCTATAATTCACAGGACAATGAAAAGGAATTTTTCCGGCGGCATCCATATTACCGAGATCAGTAGGCCTGTACTTCAAAGGCCCAATAAATCCACCCAAGATCGGATGATTTACGAAATACTACATTTTTCTACCAATACTTATTCTACCTAACGTTTACAATGTTCGATCCCGTGATGAACCGCTTTACTCAAATCAAAAACTGCAATATATTCTCCGCCTCTATCTGCAGACTCTCCAACACATGGTCCCTCGGCGCGACTTTTTTCAGGGTATGGCGCAGCACTCGCTTGACGCACTGCACCATCCGCTCCCATACTCCGCCCTCAGACGGGTTGGATGGGCAATTTTTTATTCGCACCCATTCAATGCTCCTGCTGGTTAACTCACTCTGTATCCTCTCCGTCTCGAACACATCTCAAAATCGTTTGGCCTCCCTCTCAGCTCCCACGAAGTTCTTGCCGTTGTCACTCCGAAAATTTTTCGTTTTCACTACGTACTGGTCCTCTACGGCAGACGAAGTTCCTGATCGCTATTATGCTGGAATACGTTGACAGGTCATGCGCCAGCTCCAAATGAATCGCCCTTATCGTCAAGCACGAGATTACCTCCTTCAGCAATCGTTTCATCTTCGTGACCCAGAATCTCGTCCGAATCGGAGCAATCGTCACATCCACGTTTTGATGCTACATCTGGGCGTGGTAGTGTCTTACTAACATCTCCGTAAGACTGTGCCTGTGTGACAGTATCACAGGCCTCGCACTGTACGGCATGGACTGCGCGGCATCAACTCTGCCATAGACTCGCAGAGCTCCATGTTCATCATCTTGTAAGGCGCCAGACCTCGAATCTCGCTCGAGCTGGCGACGTCCTTTCCGCGTTCCACTGACCCTATTTCGTCGGGAAACGATTCCAATTGGGCCTGCCTGACTAACAAGTTCTCCGCGGCCTCACACTCCGTTGGAGTGAGTCTATATTCCTCGAGCTCGCTTCTCAGTTTGCGGCACCTCAGGACCCAGGCTGTGGTTCTTACCAGGCGACTGAAGCTCGAGAATCTCTGGAACGGGATGACAAATTCATTCGATGCCACCAATGCGAACTCACTGGGCATCTCCTCCTCATCAGATGGACCAGGAAACATGCCAAGTTTCCTCCTCAGGCGCTGGCCAGCCGCTTGCTGGATGCGATCGATCCTCGGGTCGGATCAGCACTTGGTGGAACATCTCCTTGATGTCACCGCAGACTCCGACTGCTCCTTCCCTGAAGTGGAAGGGCACGGCTGGGAAGCTATTATAGTGCTGAGGCCCCTTGTCCAGCGCCGAATTTAGCGAGGTCCCTCCAACCTTGGCTGCAACATCAGACACAAGCCGGACCTTACCAGGCTTGTTCGCGTTTTCGACACCAAAATGTTGCAAATACCACAGCTTGTCGCTCTTCACCGCGATCTTATCCGGCTGCAGCTTCCTTGCATATCCTTTGGACACGTAATCCTTGATGATCCGATCGTATTCCAGCGCCAACAGCCCGTTGCGTTTAAACTTCTTTTCGAAGTTGATCAGCCGTCTGTGCGCCATCTTGTAGCTCCGTGCCAGCACAGCGTAGTCGTCCTTCCAGAGCAATCCCTTCTGGTAGCGACCGTTTGGGCCCGCGCGTCGTCGCTGGCTGCGACCGGTGGCGCGAGCTTCACACCAAAGCCTTCCATCTCAAAGTAGTCCTCCACCATCTTTTCCATCGTATCGTTCATTGACGTATCGGCTAGAAGGCAGGACCTCGGTGACGGCGTAATCGATTGTCCACTTACTGGCCCAAACACAACACATCCAAGCTCGGTTGCGGCCGCATACGGTCCCTTTCTGGCAACCCGCCTCGTCCTAAGTGCCAATCCCAAATGTCCATGATCCACTCCGATGAGCAATTTCGGCACCATGTTGCTGTAGGGCTTCATCGGCAGTAACGACTCCTTATGCACGCCCTGGACGTCTTGTCGACATAACGCCTGCATCGGCAGACTCAAGCTCAAAACGGCGTACACGTTCCTCAACGGGTGGCGAGTGAGCTTCCCAGCTCCACTTATCTCCAGTCTCACCACGTTGGTGGACTCCCTGCTGGCCATTCCTCCAAACCACGGAATGAACTCCCTACAGCTCGTCGTGGCATGTCGCTCTCCACAAATTGGACAACCTCCGCTGCTCGCATCCGACCTGGTCGACGCTCGCATGTAGAACTCGACACCTCGGCTCCTTTCCCTCGCCGTCCAAAATCGTACACACGAATGTGTGTAAAAATGTAGCCACGCGCTGAAGTGCGCTTCAATGGGAAAGGGCTCGATCAATGCAGTGTGCCTGGCCCAATCCACTCGCTTGCTCGTAGGGAGCTTTGCCACAATTTCCTCCATATGGGTGGGGTTCCCCAGATGCTGCTCCGCCTGCGCCGACTGCAAGAAGGCCGTGAGGTTACTCACTCGGGTTGCGAAGGGAATGATCCTCGCCATGTGCTGCTCCTAAATCGGCGGCACCTCTCGCTCGCTGTTCAGCTGGCTGCGTATAAGCTGCTCCGGTCGGCCAAACCTAAAGCGCAGCTGCTCCATCACGGCGCTGACGTTCCCAGGGTGAATCAGAAGCGACTTCACTGTCTCGAGTTCTTCATCCTTCAGCGCCTTCAACAACCTCTTGTTTTTCTCCAGGTCCGTGCAATTGTACGCTTGGGTCGTCTCTCCTCGGGCTTCCCTCCAAATACATGCAAGTCCGGGAGCCTCCTTGGCCCATTCGCTCCTTGGGCTCCATTCGGCGTCATCGAGGCGTAGGATCCAACAAATGGCGATGTAGTTGCCACGTTGTGGATGCTCCCGCATGGATCCCGAATCCATGCGCTTGTTAGCAATGACGGTCCACTCCAAGATGGCGGCAGCGTGCAGGCCGCACTGCTCCCGCCGACACCGCTATGTGGGACCGGCCCGACCCCGTTAGTTGGGGCCTCACCGTTCGATGGGGCTAATGGCGGTCCGCTCCAAGATGGTGGCCGCCCCAACGCTCCACTGTTGGCACTGTTGCGCTTGGGCCAACTGCGATTGGCGGTGCTCACACTGTTCAAGGCTTTAACCTGGCTGGCTTTAACTGTTCAAGACGAGAGTGCCTCGCTGCTGCTGATCCACTCGCATTGTTGTAGGGGTGGCTTCCCCTCCGTTGGGCCGGATACTCCGCTTGGGGAAATGCTGCATCTCAGGTCGAAATATGGCGCTGCCCCACCCCCCGCTGGCATTTTTTCGGCGGCATCAGACCAAGATCAGTAGGCCTGTACTTCAATGGGCCAAGAAATCCACCCAAGATCGGATGACTTAAGAAATACTAAATTTTTCTACCAATACTGATTTAACCTATCGATTACAGTGTTCGACCGTGGTAATGTAAAAGAAACGATGCGATTGCTAATTACTGTGAATTTCTTATCACATTATCAGTTTATTTCATTGTCGCGTGCGACATTGAAAAAGAACATATGTTATCAGTGGTCGAAGAAATTTTTCCAATGAGCATTAAAACTTGGGCCAAAACATAAAATTGGACATTTAAGTATTAAAAAAAAAAATTGTGAAATATAAGTGGTGCATTAAGTTATAAACGTTCTTTAAGTTAGTCGCGTGCGACATGGTAAGAAAATTTTTTTTTTATTTGCTTTTTATTAATGCAGATTAATGAAGGAAATAATAATAAAATCAACTGCAAGCGGTGAAGACTAAATTTAAAAAATAATGACATCAAACTACAAAATTATAAAGAAAAACAAGACGAGAAGGAAATTAATAATTATATTTACGAGTAATTTTCCCCCTTGTTTTATAAGTTTGAGAACTACATTTATTTTTTTTTAGCTATTAATTAATTCCTTATAAACTTATAATCTCCAAATTCACGTTTTATAATTTGAAAAGTACAAAAACAACTTAAAATAAAAAAAATAAAGTGAGATAGTACGAATTTTTTATCTGGTCGAGTATAACACAAAACCTTGTGTGAAACATTTTCTACACCCTAAAAATCTTGATTTATTGTTAAAAAACCGTTTTTTGGAATTTTTTTGCCCTTAAAAATCCCTTACGCGTTTTTAAAACCGATTTCAAAATTGCCGGAGTTTTTCAATAATTAAAGGTTGTAGCTTATGAAAAAAATCTCCTTCTAATAAATAGTTAAATAAATAAAAAAAAAAAAGAAAAAAAGGACAACATTTTGTACACAAAAAACTGAAATTTTCGCCTTTTATTCGTGTTTTTCGGACTTTGACGCCAGTTTTTCGGTACAACTTACAAAAGTTCTGTCATTCATGCCACATATTAATGTTGTCTCATTAATACTGAATAAAACAAGACAATTTTCATTTAAAAAATTATGAAAATTGTTGAAGTTATAACGCTTTTTCCAAAAAAAGTCAAATCAACCTTGCGAGCGAACCGGAGTAACAGTGTGTATAAGAAAGGAATATGCTCTTATTCTTAAAGTGCTCGCAAGGTTTTTAGTTAGTAATTTGATCCAATCAATATGCATCAGCATGTCGCAATATACACCAACCGATTTTCTCACCTATAAACAATTAGTAATAACCATAAAACTATATCCAACCTATTAACCCAGCACTAGTAGACGGCGCCAAAAGCAGAATCAGCATATCAGCGGGAAGAATGACCGACTGACCGATGCAAGTAAAAAACCAGCCAGCTAAGCCGAAATGCGCAAGCAGTACATGAACAAACAATCTGAGTCAGACCAACGGACCACACGTAGAGTCCGCGGCATACCAGTCTACTTCGAGTGTTGCTCCCGTGAAACGGACCGCCAGTAGACCCCGCATTACCTAACTACTCCAAGTGTTGCTCCCGTGAAACGGACCACGAGGAAACCCCGCGGCATACCAGTCTAGCTCGAGTGTTGCTCCCGTGAAACGGACCACCAGCAGACCCCGCGCTATCTAACCTACTTCGAGTGTTGCTCCCGTGAAACGGACCGCCAGTAGGACCGGCCGATAAGGAATCAGCCGAACCACCATACCACCGGTACTTGAGGAAAACCACCCCAGGACTTCAAGCACATCAACTCATGTCTGATCACAGCAAGCGTCTGGCCAACCCGAGCAGTCCCTTGCAGAATTCAGGTAAATTTAGTCAGGACTATTTACGGTTTTGACTACGACTCCGGGACCTACCGTTACTCCCGTGAGTTCAAGTTTGACGTAGTTGCGCATAACGCTCTACGGACAAACAGTCGGTCTCAAGCGTCGATCGATGAGACGGCGCATTATCGTGCAACTAACGCCAACTTCCATCTTCGCGATATTCGGGCCGAACACGTCGAATACGGCGCACCAAACGCTTCAAAACTCTAAGGTATAATACCGCATTAACGTTTTGGCCGGGTGGAAAAAATTCTTTGTGGACAATACCCTTGAAATCATAAAAACAAATTAGCATTGCCTTCACTTTTGACTTCTCCAGGCGCGATTTTATGGGTTTCGGCTCGTCCGGCGCCATCCATTCAGCACTCTGGCGTTTCGTTTCGCGATCATATTGAAAACACCACGTTTCGTCACCAGTTACAATCTTGTAAAGGAAGTTCGGGCCTTTTTTTGCATCTTTAATGATGTCCTTCGAATGTTGAATTCTGAGCAATTTTTGGACGTCAGTCAATTTGTGCGGAACAAACCGTGCACACACCTTTTTTAAGCCCAAATGTTGGGTCAAAATGCGATAAATCGATGTTTTGGAGAAGTTCAATTCTATTTCCATGAATTTCAATGATGATTTCGGCTGATTTCTTATGAATTCACGCACAGTTTGGGAATTTTCGGTGATCACGGATTTTGGTTGGACCACATGTTCATCTTCATTTATGTCCTCACGACCACTTTGAAAACATTGAAACCACTCGTGCACTCTGCTACGGGATAGGCAATCATCGCCATAAACTTGTTTCATCAATTGAAACGTTTCGATAAAAGTTTTACCAATTTTAAAACAAAATTAAACGCAATAACCTCACTTCCAATAGATGAAATGTCATGTAAAATTTACAGAAAGTCGATAACGAATAGCAGATTCTAATGCACAAGTTAAGATATAGATGCCGCCACTAGAGGGCGCTAGATTCAAAAAGTCCTGGTTACTTTGAAATGCACCTTGTAACTGTTCTTTCTTGGCTTTAAATGCTTTTTTGATGAAAACTAATTCTAAGCAACGTTTTTTTATTTTAGTAATTTTCATCGAAATGTTTTCAATCCCACAATCCCATCATAATGAATTTCTTATAATTGAAATAGTTTTATGATTTCCTTTTTACACAAAGGGTGTAAAAGGGTATACAGGAATAATTTTTCGTGTGTTCCTTATTCGCTTCATTTGCTGTATCTATCGCTAAGCTAAGCAACAAGAAACAATATACTAATTTGGCATTTTTATTTAAAAGTCGTACAAAAATTTTACTTTTTACATACTTAAGTTTTTATAATATTTAAGTTTTGCTTGTTTATGCTCACACTGGAGAGGAAATTTCGACGATGACCAGAAATCAAGAAGAAATATGTGAATTTTTCGTATGACTACCTCGAGCGTGCTTACATGGAGCAGCTCCCAGCAACTGAGATGGACGACACTGGCTTTTCATTTACCGCACAATGCGGTCCTACACTCGACAGCCTTCAACCAAGTGTCGAGTTGTGTTGTATGGTTTCGGAAAAGACAGTTTTGGATCTTCACTCAAAGATCGTCTTCACGTAGGACCTTCTATTCAGCGGGATCTTATTGGAGTTTGTCTGCCATTTAGACATATGTGTTCTGCGCGGGCATTGAGAATACTGTCAGAATTAGCAAGAATCTTCGATCCACTCCGCTTTTTCACTCCAGCCATTGTCGTGCTAAAGAAGTCGACCAAGAACGATCATACTTAGTTCAAGAAAAAAAATTCTCAATTTAAGTACGCATTTTTTTCCCCAAAGTTCGATTTTGAGAACGAAAATTAAAGCGAGAAAAATTCTTCTCGTAAAAAAAAAAATAGGTAAATTATAAATAAAATATTTTTTTTTCATATATCCTAATAATTAATATTATTTTATTTGATTATTTAATTTGAAACTTTTAATTTTTTGTATTTTACTGATTTTTGTTGAATGAGCTAGGAGTCGAACCTGGGCGTTCCGGGCCTATTAATGCGGCGTTTTAACCATTCAGCTATTGTCCAAATCATAACTCTGTGCTCCAAAAAAAAACAAAACTGAATGAACTTTTAAAGTGACATAGCAGGAATTGTTTATTTGGTCGAGTATAGAACAAAACCGTGTATAAAATATTTTTAACACCCTAAAAATCTTGATTTATTGTTAAAAAACCGTTTTTCTGAACTTTTTTGCGCTTCAAAATTCTTGAATGCGCTTTTTTAAACCGATTTCAAAATTGCCGTTGTTTTTCAATAGTTTAAGGTTGTAGCTTATGAAAAAAAATCACCTTCTAATAAATAGTTAAATAAATAAAAAAAAAATAAAAAAAGGACAAAATTTTGTACACAAAAAACTGAAATTTTCGCCTTTTATTCGAGTTTTTCGGTCTTTGACGCCAGTATTTCGGTACAACTTGCAAAAGTTCTGTCATTCATGTCACATATTAATGTCGTCTCATTAATACTGAATAAAACGAGACAAATTTCATTTAAAAAATTATGTCGGCCGATTTTGTACATAAGATATTTTGGTCAAACATAACATGTGAGGAAAGTCCCAACCCTCTAACTTAAAAAACACCAAAGTTATGGCATTTCCGATCAATCAGTTATATGGAAGCTATAGGATATAGTCGACCGATCCCGGCCGTTCCGACTTGTATACTGCCTGCAAAGGAAAGAAGGATGTGTGCACTCGATAGCTTTAAAACTGAGAGACTAGTTTGCGTAGAAACAGACAGACGGACATGCTCATATCGACTCAGGAGGTGATCCTGATCAAGAATATATATACTTTATAGGGTCGGAGATGTCTCCTTCACTGCGTTGCACACTTTTGACCAAAATTATAATACCCTCTGCAAGGGTACAAAAAGAACAAAATTTGTACACAAGAATCTGAAATTTTCGACTTTTATTCGGCTTTTTATTAGATTTTGACGCTAGTTTTTCGGTACAACTTTAAAAAATTCTTTAATTCATGCCACATATAAATTTATAAAAATAAAAATTAATAAGTAAATAAACAAATTAACAGAAATAGTTGTATTCTCGAGCTCGACTCGAGCCCGGGACCCTTCACACATCAGCCGAGAACATATTTTCCCCTCCGCCCGTTTGTCAAACGTATGGTATCCTGGATGCCCGTAAGTGCTGAGGATTTAAGTGAATCTTTAAAGGCTATTACTTCTGCCTGGAAGACACTGGAATGGTCGGGGAGTTTGAATGACTCGTTTAGACACAGACGTTTACAAAAATATCCGCCTCCTACCTGGCTTGAGCTTTGATCCATCTGTGTAGATATGAAGGGAACCCTTTGGTCCCGGAGTTTGTGCATCGCACTCCTCCCTAGGGGGGATGCCGACTTTGTTGTTTATGGTGGGATGATCGAGAGAGATACTGTAGTCCGTACCCCCCTCTGACATGAAGTAGTGTAGGTCCAGCCTGGTATGACCAAAACTTGTCCGGTTCCACTAGTTCGCCTCACACAGTCTTGTTGCCGCCAGTGTGGCAATCTTTACCCCTATTAGTTCCACTGGTAGTAGGTCTACGATAACAACTATCATAGCATACAACTCCTTAAAATAGAATTGGTCTAATGATTGCCGTATAACCATCTGACTATCTTCGGGGACATTTCCCATTTTAGGCCTACCGCTTTGGGGCACGTATAGAGCGCAATTTCCGCTTTCTTTGCCCTATCTACGGTATTGAGCTTCCAGTCCAGTTTACTGTCTAGAGTTATGCCTAGGTATTTTGCACTACCACTCAGGCTAAGGGATATTTTATACTTCCTAGTAAACAGAACGAGCTCTGTCTTCTTGGTTGTCCACAATTCTTGGTTTCGAGGACTTTATTTTACCACATAGCCTCAATCGTTAATTTCAGACCTCTTTTGTCGAGTTCAGAAAATCATACGGACCTAGATGTGATACCTCTGGCTCATTTTCTAAATGGCGGCCCGCCTTCAACCCTCATCGAACCAGACCTTACTTCCAGACCTTTAATGCACTACCACTGTAAAGAAGGGTCTACAATTTCTGTAAAGCTTTGCTAAACAAGCTGAACCTGCAATAGATACGTTTTAAACATAGAAACAGTTTTAGATTCCTATGACTTTTTGAAAATATGAGATTAAAAACTCCAATTTAATTGACGAAAATCTTGTTTTACCACCTATAATAAATTATTTAAAGTTTCCCTTAAATCCAAAATTAAAGCATGGTATGATCTACGAATTTCAATAAGAAAATAAAAATCTCCCATAGAAAAATGTATGGGGGTAAGTCAAAGAAGACCAAAAATTAATGTAGAAAATTGGAGATTTCAACTTTGGATGAGTATTCCAAAGATATAGTAACTGCTAGACACCATTTTTTAATTTTAGTCGGTACACATACATTTCATATATGATATGTTCTAGAAACAATGACGGTCATAGCTGCCTACATTACACGGCCTACATAATTCAATATATGGTAAAATTTGATCAATTTCTTCTCTTAGGTGTACGGCGGAAACTGTTGGTGATAGAACCTATATTTTTTCTGGACTTTGGTTCAGGGGAGCCTAAAGATTGTTGAGTAGGTAAAATTAAGCGTGGTGAAAAAAAAAAGTTGGAAATTGTCGGCCTGTGTTATTCTCCAATAATATTTTTTGAGAGGCAAAACGGCGAAAGAAACAAAAGCAAAATTGAACAAATATTATGGGGCAATTGCTCCGTCAGATTACACCGCGAAATATTAGTTTCGAGAGTTTAGTGGCGGCAGGCCTTCCGATGCGGTTACAAAGGACAACTGATGCGGAAGACGTTGATGAAACCAGGTTGATGAAACCTGGATCCACTATTACACACCAGAGGTCAGAATGAGTGCCCGGCAATGGACCAAAGCTGGGACGAGTGCTCCGAAGCGGCCGAGGGAGACTCGATAGGTCGAAAAGGCTATGGCGTCAGTTTTTTGGGATTTTCATGGCATAATCTTCGTGGACTACTTCGAAAAATGAAAAACCACCAACAGCGAGTATTATTTGGCATTATACGAACGATTGAAAGCCAAAATCGTTGCAAAACGGCTTCACATGAAGCGAAAAAAAAATTTTTTTTTGCATGACCGGCGCACAAGAGCGTAGCAACCACGGCTAAAACAGGTTGCTTCGGCAATTGCTCCAATTGCCTCGGCATCCACCTAAATCACCCGATTTGGCTCCCTCGGAGTGTGTTCCACAGCCTCGCCTCTTGCCCACGGAATGATAGATAACTGCATTGTTCTGAGCTCCGTTGTTGACTTGCAATTCGAGCCTAATAAAAATTGAAAATCTGGCAGTGAATCAAAAGCAGTGCGCATAAAGGACCGGGTGGCGGCAGAGATTGTGTCCCGCTGTACAGCCGCCTCCGAGGCCGTCAATCAGCTTAGGGGTCGGCAAAGGCGAGCCCATCCGGAGCAGCCGATTTAGAAGTAGGAGCGGCAAGTACGACGGATTGATGTAGGAACCGTCAATCCTATACTTACGGACTGCAATACGGGAAGTATTCGGAAGACAGGAGACTAATCGGAACTAACGTGGAAGTAAGACAGGGTCATTTTTAAGGGTTGTTTCGCCGCAAATAGGGATCGAGGTGTTTGCCCAAATTGTGGACTCGTGGTGATTCATGACGAAAGCGTGGAGATAGTGCCGCTATTGACTCTAAATAAATTGTATTTATTGGCTGTCTAGGGATTGACGAGAGCTTTCCCAACATATTTTTCCCTTCCAGCCTCGAACACGTGGAAGCGCTTCAACAGCTCAGATTGACACAGATGGCCATTTATATTATTGGTATTATAGTACTGGAATGGGGATATTAATGGTAATGTAGAGCAAGCATCTAAAAGCACGCTTAGATGTTATTTCTCTAAGAGAAATGGGAATTTTTGTCTTCTATTTCTTGGTCATTTTAATTCGGCATACGTATAATCCTCTTAGGGTATTATTTTCGGTTTAAAATGCTTTTAATTGCATCGTTTTTTCTTCCTCATAATCTTTATTATTTTACAGTCTTGAATATATCCCTGCGGCACATCTGAAGCGCCCTATATACAAATGGTTTAATTTGTCGCAGCTGATATTTCAACCTAGTTGTATTCGGTTGTATAGTAGTATTTTCGGTTTTTCATCACATCAGGAATATTGCATAAATATATTATAACCATTCAAATGCAATTCACGTAGTAATGAAGAGTTGAACGAACCTCGGTCTTGGTCGGGTTCCTATATCGCTCTCCTGAAAAGTGTCATTTCGAAAGTCGGTGTAGACGATTATGCAAAATATATTCTACCAATCGTCTTGAAATTTTATACATACCTTCTTCAATTGATTCCGTAGGTAGTGATGTGTTTTTTTATATTTTTTATTTTTTGTAATATTGTGTAATATTTATACAGGATCAAAAATACATTTTTGTCTTGCTATGCTTTTTTTTAATTTTAAATTTTTCTTTTCGGACGATACTGCGGCAAGTTCTATTCTACACTGCAAAAAAACTTTTTTCGAGGAGCCTCCAGAGTTTTCCGATTAAGGAAGATTCTTCAAATTTTCAATTAAATTAATTATGTTACGCTACCAGTATGTTAAAAAAGTGCACGGATTTTACCAAATTAACCCGCTTTTAATTTATGTACCTTTTTTATTGTTGGTTAACACTAAAATTTTTTCTTTTCCCTGTTTTGTTATAATCTGTCACGTCTGCAAATAAATTCTAAATAACACTTTACTGAAAATGTGTTATTGAATATTGAGATAACCATTTTATTTATTATTGAAGCTTAATACATCATTAATACATCAGATACACATTTTATATTCGCTGCATTATTGTTGTATTGATGTCTATCTATAAGAGGCCAATTATACCAAAAATTGTTTTTGTTGCACCTGATTTATTTTTAACAAGTTATTTTCTTATGATTTACTGTTTGTTTAAGCCAATTCGAATGTTAGACTTCTAATTTTGCGCTCAAAGTAAATTGGAAAGAAAAATTAAACAAAATTTCAGTATAGCTCGATTTCAACGATCCCTTTTATAATAATAACTTAAAATGCTTTTACCCCGGCGTGCACTTCACTCTTAAAATCACATTATTAACATAATTTCCTTTATGTTGCATCGAAATAAACATCGAGAGTGCTAGGTAATAGTGTTGATTAAATACGATTGGAAAGGAAGTATATAAGTGCAGCAAAAGCTACACAGCCAATTGGCAGGATTCTATGAAATAGCACTTGGTTGCCTTGAGGAATTTGTTTAAGGCGGAGCTGTAAAATTTCTTGGCGAAGTTGCATATTATTCGTTTCAGACTCTTCTAGCTTTTCCTTATAAATTACGAGCTCCTCCTCCCTATCTTCCTGGGGATTAATTATGGCTCTGATTTCTTCACACCAATTCTGTTCAGTTCCTTCTATACTGTTATCATTTTGACCAGGTGAGTGTCTGTAAATATTTTTCAATTTCAGTGTTGATTCTGTGTCGGCGTTTTTTTTAATCTCATTTTCCAGCTGAGTTTTTAGTTGCTCAATTTGCTCTTGCATAAAACAAATATCGCCAGTCAGCAAAGTTGTCTTCTGCTTGTAGGCTTCGCATTCTTCCTGAAGCATTTCAAGGGCCTGATCGGTGGGAAGCCCAGGTGAAATACAAATTTTTTCCTCTTCGCTTACCAAGATATTTTGAGTCGGAAATTTGGTAACAGTAGGGCTAATTTTATCTTCTATTCTTTCATCAATACCATTGAGCCCTATATAGTTTGGTGGATTGTGAGTGAATTCATCGCTAGTGGCAGACGCTGAATCTATCAATACGCCTTTACTTAGATCAAATAAAATATTCGATGCCTGAAATTCATCTTGGCATATAATTTTTTTCTCCTCAAAGTCCTCGTCTTCAGCGTCAAAAATAGCTTTTAGAAC
The DNA here is from genome assembly GCA_021223865.1 of Drosophila pandora. Lineage (NCBI taxonomy): Eukaryota > Metazoa > Arthropoda > Insecta > Diptera > Drosophilidae > Drosophila > Drosophila pandora. The sequence continues at coordinate 32,141 of JAJJHT010016026.1, read as the reverse complement.
AGCGGAACTGCCTTCCCCCTTGCTAAGATCGGAGTTCTTTAACAATTTTATCACGCTGGATTTGCAAGCCACATTTTTTTTTAAATCGAGTTCCTGCAGGGTATAAATTAAAGTATATATTTTAATCTGAATTTGCCAAGAATGACTATTTACCTTTATTTTAAGAGAAGTCTCTGCATTATCATTCTCATCGATCAATTCATTATCATCATACTCATCATCGCCAAGTATAACTGCATCCAGTTGCTCCAGAACATTTTTTTCCTGTAGCTTCTGCTCATTGTCATGCTCGGCAATAGTTTGATGTAGTCGAGTGACCTGCCGACATAAGTCCTCCTTTTGCTGTTCTTGTTCTACCAACTTATTCTTTAGCATCTCAAATCGAGTTTCTTCCTGTTCCTTGGAATTTTGCTGTTGGCGCAAAGATTCCTGTTTATATTCTACATACTCCTGCTGAAGCTGCTCAAGCCGCACATTGAAGTCCTGCATGGTCTGTTTCGATGCCAGGATCTGTGCACGGAGTATTCCGCACTCGTTTTCTGAAGTGGTATAAGCCATTTCCATTTTGGATAGCATTTGCATGGCATCGCAGCGCTCCTGATATACTTTTCTTAGAGCCTCTTTAGCGGTTAATTGATATGTGGTCTTGTCCTCGAGTAATTTTACAATCTATAATTATAAGATACATATAATTTATATTTTATATNATAGTTTGCTTACCTCGTTACGCAAAGCTGTCTCTGGCACATTTTTTTCCATTACCTGTAACTTCTTTTCTAGCAAATTGATCTTATGCAGCAACTGGTCCTCCGTTATCATACTCTGCCAACACATAGCAGAATTTTTCCGGGTAGAGTCAAGAACACCTTGCAAACTGCTTAGCTTAGCCTTTAGAGTTTTTTCTCTCTGTGCTGCTTCCTGTAGAAATGAATTAAGACGTTGAATCTCATCAAAACTAATACGGTTTGGCCCCGTCAATTGAAGCTGGTCCGATTCAAATGAAATGGCTTCTCTTCCGTCTGGCAAAAACAAGGTCACACGAGCAATGATACAACCGTGTACTTCTTGTCGTGAGTTCTCGATTACCTCTACACCAAACTTAACGATATCTCCGTAGTGTAATTCAGCTGGATCATTCCCCAACTTGTTGTCGTTGATAAAGGTACCGTTACTCGACTTTGTATCCTTTACCCAAAATCGACCATCGGCAGTGTACCAAAGCATAGCGTGGTTTCGTGACAAAACCTTGCAGTCGAATATAGCATTTCCTTCACTTGCCTTACTTTTTGCAATGAGGCGTCCTACCTTGCACTCCTGATTTGGTTGTAAAGGTATGGAACGCGTCTCAAATTTATGCGATTTCGCCTCACATTGCAGGACAATTTTTGCCTCACCTGAACTTGCACTTGAATGAATATCGGAGTCTATAGTTAGATCAGCAATGACTGCAGATGGCGAGGAGGCAACTATGAAGGAACCGCAGTTCGATGCAGGTTCTCGATGTATGGCACAATTACTGAGTCCGCCCAATGAACCAAAAAGATTGCTTGACCCCGCCGATCCTATTACGGAAGTATTTGCATTCACAGTGTTTAGCAGATGCGGCGAAACTGAGGAAAGCTGCAAAGATCGTCGAGCATCTTGACTACTTGAACTTTGTAAAGTGTTAGTGTTGGAATCGCAGACTTGAATATCATTATTGTCATGCTTGTCATTGGTATTTACGTTGTTGCTGAATGCAGTCTCGATTTCGTATTTAGTCTCCATTATTTGGTATAGCTGCTCTTGCTCAGTAGTTTTTTTATTTAGTGTATCCATTATGCTGTGCAGCTGAGCCCTTTTACGCTTACCAGTAGCTGCTGCAACAAAGCTGATTGAAGCTCTACTTGTTTCAAGAGAATCAGTTGTGGGTGCTGCGACTGCACTCCCGTCGTTTACTGAAGGCGCTGGTGATGATGGATTTGGCTTCTGCTCGTCATCCTTATTTTTAAGCCATTCGTTGCTCACAAAGACCATCACTATACATCGAAAGTTGGTCCAGCCTTCAAGGATGCAACAAAGGCAAATATACAATTTATTTTTTTTTAAGATGAGATTTGAAATGCCAAGTTTGAGTGCCTATTTTTCTATGGTCTAGTACAGTTATCGACATAACATATGACATTGACAATCTATGTATGTATGTACACATATGTATATGAAAATATAGATTTCATTTTCAGAAGTACACTCAAAAGTGATGGTGTATTTAAAAAAAATCTTAAATTTGTGGTTTGCGTATTTCTACATACTTACTTTTTTTGTATGTACTTTTTTTTATTAAGATATACATAAGTGCGTTTATTGACTATTCCAAAAAAAAAAAAAGATCTGAGTTGGACCCATTATTTACAACTTGAGATTTTTTGTTTTATGAATATTGTCCACCGAAGTTAAAAACATTTTTAATACAGTATGAGATAATGGGGTTGGATATACGTCAGAAGAATTGTAAGAATCTTAGGAATGAGTGGAACGAACATCTTTTTTTTCTCTGAACTTAATTTAACTTTAATACCTATGTATGTAACTTAGTATGTCCGATGTTTTTCAAGCGTTCAAATAAATTCATATGTATATGAAAAACAAGAGCAAAATTTTGTATTTTGCATGTATTCATAAGTATATGAACACTGACTTACCTTGGATTGGCTACTTAATCTTCCTGTTTGTTATTTACTGTTCTCGATTTTAGTGGCTTTTCAAATTTTTTAATTTAATTGCTTCGGTTACCTTATTTGCATCCGCGTTATGATGTTAGGTACTTTGATTGTATGATATTACGTTTGATGTTGGAAATATATCCAAATATCGATATTTTGTTTTTTCCGATATTTTATACGTGTTCTACATATGATTGTGCTAAGCAAAATTCACTATTGTTCAGAATGCCATTTTAAAGTTCAAATACAAATTTAACAGAAATCTGGTATATTATTATACATATACTCACATATTACACATTTTAATATTTTGTTTCATATTCATATTTTGTTTGATTTTTTTGTTTATTTACAGGTTTAAGGTTTTAACTTAATTTCGATTTTTTTTATTATTGTAAAATTTTAATTTTTTTGATGGTCCTACTCGGATACATGCTGTTAAAGCGAATGAATGTTTTTTATGTGGACTTTCCAAATATGACGTCAAAATGGAAAAGTTTTTAATTTTATTTTATTCAAAAATCATTATTTAAATGTGTCCTTTTAAATGTCCTTTCAAATTAATTCTGCTAAAGAAACTTTAAAAAATAGGGATAGAAAATTGGAACTAAAGCAAAGGTGACATTAATTTATTTAACTCTTCCATAACAAAGGTAATATTTGAAAAGACTCCACGCATAATATATCCTGCTGAATAGTCATAGGACTCTTACGTATCAAATACCAGAATACATAGACATATGGGTAATTCTCCAGAAAGGTCAACTGCGACAAATAAATTCAAAGTCAATAAAAGTATGTTTTTTTTCACACATTTTTAAAGAGAACCTATTAAATTTAACTAATTTAATAATATTTTACATTTACTTATAAAACATTTAGAAATATTTTAATCCAAAGTGTCAATTGAGCGAAAGTTTAGTTTTTAGCACTTCAGTGGCACGATTTGTGTTCACTGAGATTAGTTTATCTCGTCGCGAAAAAACAGCGGAGCCCGCGGCGGTATGAATGCAAATACGCATCCTTTTCTTGATGCGTATTGCCGCAGCTCGTCCGCCTCGTCCTCGATTCGCTGCCGCAGTGTCGCGAAGTGGCGACTCGCTCCGACGAAGTTCGTCGCTTTGTCGCAGTGCACGATCTACGGACATCCTCGGCGCCCAACGAACCTTTGGAAGGCCAATAAAAAGGAATCAGTTGACAAATCGGAAACTATTAGTAAATGTACTGCCTTGGACGCAATACTAACAAAAAGGGCAATGTAAGACTTGTAGGGTGGTCTACCACGAATTTTCAACGTCGTTTCAATAGGACCACAGAAATCCACGCCACATATGGAGAATGGACGGAGAACACGAACTCGATCTAAGGGTAAATCTCCCATGATTTGAGTCATCAGATGAGGCTTGCATTTAAAACAGCGTATGCATCACCGCACTATCTGACTGCCGACTTCCTACGCGTTTACTATCCAGCGCGTTTGTCGCAAGAGACCCACCAGTGCTCGTGGACCCAGTATCGGTACGTACGGAAGTAGCTCTGAACAAATTGAGAGCGCTTCGTCAACAATACTGTAAACTTGGCATCGTACGAAATAGGAGCATTAGCTAGTCGCCCCCCGACCCGCAACAACGAAAAGGTAAGCCCAGCCAGAGAGGTTTCATGGACAAACGGAGTTAACTTCTGTAGGCTTGGGCTAACAATCAGATTTTTTCGAATATTTTTAATCTCCTGATACTCGTGCTTTTGGACTATCTGGACCATTTTATTAAAAGCTTCTTCATATTCGACAGGTGAAGGTACATTATCAGAAGTAACTACTAATTTTCTACACTTCTTTATAAAGCGGACCATGTAAACGAACACTCGCAGCAGTTTTAAGTGAGAGGAAAATCCTTCTATCACTTCCAACAAATATGAGGTAGAGACCATTGCAGTCAGTCCGACTGCATTCTTCTTTGCTTCCAACTGCAAGATCTCTGGTGACCGATCAATCCGGGGGCTCGTTGGCCACTTATCTTTCGGCTCCGTTAAAAACGATGGACCTGTGAACCAAATTGATTCTATCGTTTCCTTTACATCTCCACCTCTTAACAGAATATCTGCCGGGTTCTGTTTAGTTGGTACATGCCGCCACGTGCTATCCTCTGACCACTTTTGAATCTCAGCAACTCTATTTGATACGAACGTAGTCAACGACGATGGATGGGAACGAATCCAATGAAGACAAACTTCCGAATCTGACCAATATACACTTCGTTCGATCGGTGCTTTGATAAGAGGTTTTATTTTGCGACAGAGGTCCGCGAGATGGTGAGCGGCACATAACTCAAGACGGGGGAGTATCTTTGTTTTGAGCAGCGCTACTTTTGACTTTGCATCTCGGTATTGAGATATCTTCTAACTGTGACAAGGCAAGCTGAATTTTGCTCCACGCGGTTTCCAAGTGCAGTGGAATCGACTCATCCCAATCTAGCTTATTAAGCCAAAGTTTCTGCAACAGGATCTTTCCTTTAATAAGGATCGGGCTTAATAAGCCAAGGGGGTCGAAAAGCTTTGATGTCACCAAAAGAATATTCCGCGTAGTCGCCCGTTGACCCATGACTGACATATGAATTTCGAATTTAAACACGTCATCTCTAGGAACCCAAACGATTCCTAGTGTTTTTGTCAGCTTTGAGTCCGAAAGTGTTATTGGCTTAGCCGTGCTCTCGGATGCAGTAACTTCAGGCGAGTTTGAACACCACTTGCTCAATTCAAACCCAGCGTTTTGAAGAACCTGAGTTACTTCAGACTTAATTGTCTTTAGCTCCTCCACGCAACCAGCACCCGTTAACATGTCGTCGACGTAAAAGTCAGACCCAATAACTTTAGCAGCTCGGGGGAATGTATTTTTCGCGGATTCACTCAACCTTTTCAAACACCTTATGGCCAGGAATGGGGCTGGTGCAGTGCCATAAGTAACGTTGTTGAGCTTGCACAATTTCAAGGACTCAGACGGGTCTTTTCTCCACACTATCAACTGGTATCGTCGAACTGCTTCATTTACCATCACTTGACGATACATCTTTTTTATGTCGGCTACCAGAGCGAATTTGTTTAGCCGAAATCTAAGAAGAGTTGAGTAAAGCTCTTCCTGAATTGTTGGACCCACCATCAAAAACTCATTTAAACACTTCTGTGTGGATGTCTTGCAGGACGCATCAAAAACGGAGTTTGGTCGTTGTACTTTGAGGCTGTAAGACACACTGGTGGGAAATAACGGAGTGTGGAGAAGCAAGAACGTCATTGCTTGCAGGGGACATATGGCCTAGGGATTCGTATTCTTCCATAAATTCCAAATACATTTTCTTTAAGTTCGGATCTCGAGATAATCTTCTCTCGAGCGACAGAAATCGGCGTTTGGCTATCTCGAATGAGTTGCCCAAAACGCTTGGATCCGACTTAAATGGAGATTTAACTTCAAATCGACCTGAAGGCAGTATTCTTGTAGGCTTCCGATAATGTTCCTCACATAGCTCTTGTTCTGGCAACAACATCTTTTTAGAAGATGGAACTTCTTCCAACGACCAGAATTTTTTTAAGTTTTTGTCTATTGACTCTAATATATCTTCTTGGCATTTCAAAATAGAGACCGGCTGTTGAGGAATTTGCCAGATATTTTCCTTATACTATCCGAAACTATCCGATACTATCGAAAAATGACTCAGCTCCAATTAGCATATCTATCCGCTGAGGTTTGTAAAAATATGGGTCTGCTAATGGCAAGTTCTTTGCTAAGAAAACCCTTTCTACAGACGACGCATGCAAAGCATGTGAAGTAGAAGGGCCATCATTCGTTAACGCTGGAGGAGGATTTTGTGTGGGTGGTGGTAACGCTGAGTTATTTTCAGTCACTGCAAATCGGTGCAGAAGTTTATGGTGCGATCTTGCACAGATTTGACACCTGGTCGATTTGCACTTCGCTACCGTGTGACCTTTTCGCAGACAATTCAAACATAGGGAGGCTGACTTAACAAACTCAAGCCTTTGCATTACAGCAAGGCGAGCGAACGCACTGCACTGGGTCAACAAATGGTTGTTAGCGTTACCCTAACTGCAAGCTGGTTTGGCGTCGGTAGAAGAACAAGCCAACGAAGTTCTATTCAATTGCTTGCTGAACCCAGTTTTTTCTTGTTTTGGGTTGCCAGTCTCTACAGCGGACAGATGCTGGTATCTACGATTTAGTATTTTTTCGAAATCGGACCACAGCAGCAATTCCTCATAATCCAGAAGTTTATGATGCGATCTTGCACAGATTTGACACCTGGTCGATTTGCACTTCGCTACCGTGTGACCTTTTCGCAGACAATTCAAACATAGGGAGGCTGACTTAACAAACTCAAGCCTTTGCATTACAGCAATGCGAGCGAACGCACTGCACTGGGCCAACAAATGGTTGTTAGCGTTACCCTAACTGCAAGCTGGTTTGGCGTTGGTAGAAGAACAAGCCAACGAAGTTCTATTCAATTGCTTGCTGAACCCAGTTTTTTAGTTATCCAGTGACTCTTCCCATTTTTGCTTGGTCACTGGATCCACTCTACTCAAAACTAAATGGATAATAATTGAGTTTGCAATTTTCGTATCATCTCCTATGGATAATAGTGATCCATAAATTGACGACACAGTGTCGATGAGACCCCTTAGCGACGACACAGAAGGCTGGGAAATTTTCGGAAGGCTGAACAGTTGACGTATTTTGTTTCCAAAGATGAGACATTCGTTATCATTAACTCTTTTTAGACTAGCGATAGATTTGTCGTAATTACCCTCGGTGTCCTGGAATGCCTTGACAGTTCCTAAGGCTTCACCAGAGAGGCAAGAAATTAAGTGATTAAATTTCAAAATAACAGGAATGTTTACATCTTTGTCAACTAATGTCTCGAAAGGACTTATGAAATTTTTGAAATCCGAATAATTTTCACTGAATTTTGGCAATGCCAAACTGGGAAGTCGAGCTCGAGTTGGGGCTGCTGAAATTGCAGTAGCTGGACGGGAGTCTTCAGCTGAATGAAAGGCAATATATAAGGACATAATCCTTGCCTTGGTAGTTATTCCTAATTCTTCCAACTCGGCTCCGAAATCATCCAATTCATCTATTTCCTCGATCTGGTCTTGCAACTCATTTGCTTTAGAAATGGCTTCATCTAAAACCTGAAGCCTGCACTCTAGCTTGGTTTTGTTTAGAGGAAGTGATCCATCTTAAAACGTTCCTTAAAGCGGCGAATGCTTTTAACTTTGACATTTAATCTTCTCTTTAAGTCAATAAGAGTTGTGGAATTAAGTTTTTGTTTAGTACTTTCCATTATAAATAATTTGTTTTTTCAAAACAAAAACGAAAACGATGCAAATTTAAGATTTAATATTTTATTCAAATTTTGTTAAATAAATTTTATTAAAAGATTTTTCTTGTTGTTGAATTAAATTAAATAAATTTTAATTTGATATCAAAAAAATGCGAAAACAAAAATAATTAATTAATCTTATTTAAATATAATAAATAATTTATTAAATTTAAAAATCTAAATGCAAAACGAAAATGCATTGATATTCACTATTTGTAATATCGGCTTATAACCAAAGATTACAACAATACAAGAAACGATGCGATTTCTAATTACTGCGAATTTCTTATAAGATTATCAGTTTATTTCATTGTCGCGTGCGATATTGAAATAGAACATTTGTTATCATCGAAGAAATTCGTCGAATGAGCATCAAAACGCCCAAACATAAAATTGGACACTTAAGTAATAAAAAAAAAGTAGTGAAATATAAGTGGTGCATTCAGTTTTTTAAGTTAGTCGCGTGCGACATGGTAAGAACATTTTTTTCCCTTGTTTGTTAAGTTTGAAAACTACATTTATTTTTTTTATCTCTAAATTAATTCTTAATAAACTTAGAATCTCCAATTGCACGTTTTATTATTTTAAAAGTACAAAAACAACTAAAACAAGAAAGGAAAGCTACCTTCGTGCGCTGCCGAAGTTGATATACCCTTGCAGTTAAGGTTCTTCCATTTCTGATCGTTCATTTATATGGCAGCTATATGATATAGTCGGCCTATCCTTATGAAATTCGGCAGAACAGATTATTTTGTTCAATATAAAATTTGTACGATGATTAAAGATGGGACTTTCTAACTTAAAAAACAACAAAGTTATGCCAATTCCGATCGTTCTACGACAGCTATAGGATATGGTCGGCCGATCCTTATAAAATTTTGCACATAAGATATTTTGGTTAAATATAACATGTGTGGAAAGTCCCAACCCTAACCCTAACCCTAACTCTAACTTAAGAAACACTAAAGTTATGGCATTTCCAATCAATAAGTTATATGGCAGTTATAGGATATAGTCGACCGATCCCGGCCGTTCCGACCTATATACTGCCTGCAATCAAAAGAATGTGCAAAAACTCAACTCGACAGCCTTAAAACTGAGAGACTAGTTTGCGTAGAAACGGAGAGACTAGTTTGCGTAGAAACGGACAGACGGTCAGAGGGACATACTTATATCGACTCAGGAGGTGATCCTGATCAAGAATATATATAGTTTATAGGGTCGAAGATGTCTCCTTCACTGCGTTGCACACTTTTGACCAAAATTATAATACTTTCTGCAAGGGTAAAAAAATATGATGGAAGAAAATGTCGCGTACGACAGTGAATAAAATTTAATTTAAAAAAAAACTACCAAATAATTTTAAGTGAAACAAAAATATTTATTAAAGTCAAATAATAAATAACGTTTTGAAACATAAAGTCTTAAAAAATTAATATTAGCACCAATTATAGAACTTGTCAAGACCTATTAGATTCACTTTTGTAAAAATAAACAAGAAAGGAAAGCTAACTTCGGCGGAGCCGAAGTTTATATACCCTTGCAGTTGAGTCGCAGTCCGCTACGTGGCGCCACGCATCTTATATTATTAGATATGTAGCGGATCGTATATAGTTGGCCGATCCTTATGAAATTTGGCATATCGAATTATTTTGCCAAAAGAGGAATCCATTGAAACTCCCATCCTTCTAACTTGAAAAACAACGAAGTTATAGCGAGTTCCGATCAATCAGTTATATGGCAGCTATAGGATATAGTCGGCCGATCCTTATAAAATTCGACAAATCAGATTGTTTTTCCCAAAATCTGTACCAAATCCCATCTTTCTAACTTAAAAAACACCAAAGTTATGCCAATTTCGATCGTTCTATGACAGCTATAGGTAATAGTCGGCCGATCCTTATGAAATTTTGTACATAAGATATTTTGGTCAAATATAACATGTGTGGAAAGTCCCAACCCTCTATCTTAAAAAACACCAAAGTTATGGTATTTCCGATCAATCAGTTATATGGCAGCTATAGGATATAGTCGACCGATCCCGGCCGTTCCGACTTATATACTGCCTGCAAAGGAAAGAAGGGTGTGTGCAAAGTTTCAACTCGATAGCTTTAAAACTGAGACACTAGTTTGCGTAGAAACGGACAGACGGACAGACGGACCGACGGACAGACGGACATGCTCATATCGACTCAGGAGGTGATCCTGATCAAGAATATATATACTTTATAGGGTCGGAGATGTCTCCTTCACTGCGTTGCACACTTTTGACCAAAATTATAATACCCTCTGCAAGGGTATAAAAACAGTCTTGGCACATTGTTTTTTTTTCAACTGGAATGCGTACGAATGTCGCGTTCGACATTAGAGAATTAATCATATGTAGATGGCATCGTCCTCAGTTTTCGCGATTAAAATAATTCCATTCCTTCATTAATTTTTATACCCTTGCAGAGGGACATATGTTTCTAGTCTCTCAAACTAGTCTCTCAGTTTTAAACCTATCGAGTTGAAACTCCATACACATCCTTATTTTGTTTGCCGGCAGTATATAAGTCGGAACGACCGGGATCGGTCGACTATATCCTATAGCTGCCATATAACTAATTGATCGGAAATAACTTTGGTGTTTTTTTAAGTTAGAGAGTTGGGACTTTCCACACATGGCCAATATATTTTGGACAAAATATTTTATGTACAAAATTTTAAAAGGGTCGGCCGACTAAATCCTGTAGCTGTCATATATCTGAGCGATCGGAAAAGGCGCAAACGCTATCAGCGTTTTGATAGCGGCCGAATTAAATAGACGAGGTTCAATTTATATATCAATATTTATTATGTTAATTATGGCTCCACCAAAGCTCCCAAAGTGCATGCGCTATAAAGAATTACAAAGCGCATGCGAGGCAACTAGTGATAATTACAAGATTTTATGCAGGTACAGGTTCCAACACTTCCTATTTTTAAAATTGCTTGGGGCTGTTTCCAATATTTTTATTAAAAAATTAATTTGATGGTGAAATTCTGATAAGGATCGTCCAGCTGCACCTAACTGCAAGGGTATATAAACATCGGCTCCGTCCGAAATTAGCTTTCCTTTCTTTGTTTTTGGTTTCGCATATACGGAGTCCTTCGCGAAGCGCGGCATAGGGGACGACGCATTTGTGCAATTACTACGGAAATGTGGGGCTTCAATAAGTCAAATGTCGTACCCGCTGTCCGAATGGCCACAGTAAGGGCCATAAATAAAACCTACAGCGGCATCAATATAGAAATTTCGAAGCATTGATCTGGTGTAATTTTCTTCAAATGTGACGAAGCTCCACCAACCGGTATATTAAGGATCCGGTTAGTCAATTTCATATTTTTTTGATTCAGGGGCAGAGTGTTCAAGCGACAATGGGTTTTAAAATTAAATGATATAAGTAATGATATAGGTTATAGCGCTAAACAAGATTTATGTAATAAGGTGAGCGAAAGAAATAAATGGAACTATGGACTTTTGTGTATAAAAACTAAACCAATTGGTATTTTTGAAAATTTTTTTTTCCGATGTACCTTAACATTCATATTTTGTTTAATATTTTATTCAAAAAAAATTTCCAAAAATAATATTAACTATTGGTAATATTATAATTTTAACATAATATTAACAAAATTTCCGAACAAAATAAGTAAATGGGACAAATATTTGACAAAATTTGGTATTTAAAAATTCTTTAGTGACTCTTTCTGTGGGAATTGCCTCGTACAACTCATCTACGAAGTCTACTAAAATTTTCCACCAAGAACTCCACATACATTTCCAAGTTTATAGTTTAATTTATAAAACACATTGGAGTCTTTTCGTTAAAACAAAATGCAGCCCATAACATTACTGACCCTCCAAAAATTGGCGAAAGAGGTAAATTTTTAATGGACTACTGAAATCCCGATAATATTACCGGTATCCATCCGGACCATCGAAATACAATTTTTTCTCATCACTCAGGTTTTTTTCATATGAAACGTTTTCTGATAATTTTAACGTTTTTCGAACTCTTTTTTGTGGATATCGAAAGATCCAATTGATGCCGAATTTGGGAGGAGCTGATTTTTCATTGCCTGGAAAATTGCCCAGGAATTGGCCATTTTCATAATTTTGGGGGTATTCAAGGAATTTTTCATTAGAGTTTTTGTTTCTATTGATGTTTACTCCAGTTTGCCGTTCTGACAGGCTACGTTCGCGAAGGCCCAGATTTTACCCCACTCGTAATCACTTAAGTGGCAAAGATTCGTCATTTATTTAAACAAAAATCATTTAAAAGTCACTTAAAATCAAAATAACAAAATCAAATAAAAGTTACTCTATGTGATGGCCGTCAGCCAACGGGTACAACAGGGGGAGAAACGCATGAGCTCATGTGCCGTAACTGTGTACACCGATGGTAGTGCGACTATACTCTCCACGTGAGGGCGGCTGGTAACAGGTCCCGGTAATGTCATGTCTCTGCCGAGGACGCTGGCGAATTGTAGTCGGGCGGGGAGAAGAAAACTCCCTTCCTCAAATCACCCCAATCCAAGGTGGAACAGCATATGCCGAGGGATGCATGTCCGGGGGATGCACGGACGTTAATATGCGGGTTCTGGGGGACCGGCCGACCCCTCAGTTTTAATCAGGCTTATCATGACAAGCGGGCTATGTTATGATGGACGAACCCCTTCCCGCCTACTCGTGGGTCCAAAAATGAACTGCAAAAATATAAAAACAAAAACAAATAGTGAAGAACGGAACTCCCTAAGAAAGTCCGAAAATGGGATCACGGATCCGTCAATCTCCAAGGCAGATAGAGGCCAAAGAGATGCTGGGATGGCGAAGCTCCCCACTGAGGGACAACATCCGGAGGCGAGCGGCGCCGGTGTAGGGGGAGATGCCAAGGCACCGACCCCCAAAACGGGGCCCACTATGGGACCACCGAACGGTGTGGGGGGCAAGATCCCAGGATCGAGCTCCTCTCGTACCGGCGGCACCCCTAAGGAAGGCCCCGGTCCGACGACTGCTGGCCCCCTGCAGCGGCCTTCATCCTGATGAGGGCAGACCCATCGGCGGAATCCAATCCCGATCAGGCTGAAATAATAAAGTGGGCGAGGGAAATCCTGCCTGACTTTCAGCCAGCAAGAGCGGAGGCTAGATTGGACCCAAAGAAGCCGACAGGAGTAGGCGACTCTACCAAGGAGAGTGCACAAAGTGCGAAAAGGCAGAGGTCGACTGACGGTGGAGCGCCCCTAGCTAAGAAGAAGAAGGTGCAGACACAGCAAAGTAACAGATCCTTCGCCGAAGTTACCAAGGGCAGGACCATCATTGGGGTCATTGATAATGGCTCCAAAGATGGCCTGATCCCCAAAGAGCTTTGGCGGAAGGTGGTGAACGAGCTGCATGGGCGCTTCATGGAGGAGATGCTCAAGAGCGGAGGACCTCCACCGGACTGCGAAGACGCAGGGTGGTACCAAGGAAGCATCAAGGTGATAGCGTGCCAAGATGCGAGGTCTGTAAGCCTCTACAAGCGAATGATTGCGTCGCTTGTGGAGGTTTACCCAGGAGCCAGTCTGGAGGCGGTGGACTGGGAAAAGATCCCCAGCTGACCGAGGGCCCGCGTATGGCTGACAGAGAAGCCGGCGGACCCTGCCACCATTCTGGCCATGCTCAAAATGTGTAATCCCACACTCTCTACGGCGGACTGGAGAGTCGCCAAGGTGGAGGAAGCAGTGGGACTGAGAAGGCAAGTTGTCCTCACTCTAAATGAGGAGACTGCGAAGATCCTGGAGGGTGCTGGTAGCCGTATCAAATACGGGTCCGAGCACGTTGCGGTGAGGATCTACAAGTCGGATGCGAAGAGTAAGCCTGGAGGCATCGACTTGCAGATGGACGCACAAGAGTTAGACTTGGGGGAACCGACCGAAGAGGTCCGCCCAGAAGAAATGTCAGATGTGGAGGAGGGCATTCTGGAAGGGTACACCTCAGTGGAGAGTCCTCGGTATGGAGGAGGACTCATTGCTGGGCTCCGACACCGAGGCGGAGGTTACTGTGGTGGAGAATCTAAAGGATGTCCCTGACATTCCTGCAGATAAACCTCTATCACAGTAAGGTGGCTTCCGCCGCCCTCCTGCTCCATCTTGCAGAGAATGGAGCTGACGTGGCCCTCATCCAAGAACCCTGGATCCACGGAGACAGGATTCTCGGTCTGGGGGCGTCGGACTTCAGGCTGTACACAGCCGATGTAACAGGTAAAAAGCGAGCATGCATACTTGCAAAGAAAAGTCTTAATACCTTCTTGCTACCAAATTTCATCAATGAAGATCAGGTACCCCATCGATAAAGGGCCCAGGCAGCCATCTAAGAATATGCTCGGCATATATGGGTCATGACCACTTAGGACCTCCACCGCACTCGCGACTCAGGCGGCTTGTGGAAGACAGCGAAAGGAAGGAAATCGACCTAATAATAGGATGCGATGCCAACGCTCATCACAATCAGTGGGGAAGAACTGACACAAACGAGAGGGGTGAGTCAATCTTCGATTTTATCCTCAGCTCTAAGCTTCTAGTGGGTAACAGAGGTTCAGAACCCACCTTCGTCGTCAAGAACAGAAGGGAGGTTCTTGATGTCACATTATTTTCGCACTCCCTGGCTGATGCAATCACCAGCTGGAGAGTCCTTGACAAACACTCATTTTCAGACCATCGCTATATTGAGATAGTAGTAAATTTTGAAAACTTCACCAAGCAAGCTGTTTGAAATCCTAGAAAGGCAAACTGGGAGCTCTATAAAAAGATACTAGATAGATCCTTAGGCGAACCGCCTTCAGAGACCATCGAGACCTATGAGGGGCTCAACGCCATGGTAGATAAGCTTACTGCGACTAGCGCAAAAGCTTACACAAGGCCTGCCCCAAGAAAAGAATAGGTAGCAACAGATCGAAGAAGCCTCCGGGGTGGACCTCGTCGTTAGCCCCCTACAAAAAAAATGCACGTAGGGCCTTCAACCACGCGCACCGTACCAACACAGACGAGGCGTGGGAAGCCTATAAAACTAAACTTAGGCAATATAACAAAGAATTGCGCAATGCAAAGAGGGTTGCCTGGGCCAATTTCTGCACCAACATCCAGGAGACATCAGAGGCCGCCCGCCTAAGAAAGATTCTCTCTACTACAGCCCCCATCGCAGGCTACATTAAGAACACGGAGGGGCGCTGGACAACCTCAAGCCAGGAATCCCTGGAGACCCTTATCAACGCACACTTCCCGGGTTGCTCATCGGAAGGAACAACCCAGGTGATGCGTAGCCAGGGTCACCAGGGCCCACTCAACTACCTACTTAGTGACAGAAATCTTAAATGGGCAATAGACAGTTTTAAACCCTTCAAATCTCTGGGACCGGACGGTATTCTACCGGCTCAGTTATCCAGAGCCGGTATTAACCTAAGGAAATGGATTAAGAAAATTTTCAGCACAGCTTCACTATTGGTATGATACCAAAGGCATGGCTGTGCACGAAGGTTGTATTCATACCCAAGGAGGGGAAACCATCCCACTGCACCCCCAAGGACTTCAGACCTATAAGTCTGTCTTCCTTCCTCCTTAAGACTATGGAAAGACTCTTAAGTCTCCATCTACAACTTAACATTAACCCAAATGACATCTCATGCTCTCAGCATGCTTACAAAAGGGGCCGATCAACAGAAACAGCCCTGCAAGATATCACTATGATCGCCGAACGAGCGATCAACTTTAAGGAATACGCACTTGTGGCTTTTCTAGACATAGAAGGGGCCTTCAACAACGTCTTGCCGTGCTCAATAATCGACGCAATGACGGGACTTGGGATAGACAATCGATCAACTCACCTAATACGGCAGATCCTGGTTAACAGGAGTGTCGAGGCTACTCTTGGAGGTTCGACTATTGATACGTCAAGAGGGGCACCCCACAAGGAGGTGTACTCTCACCACTACTCTGGAACGTGGCGGTTAACAGCCTACTACGATCCTTAGAGGGTGGCGGATGTAAGATCATTGCGTACGCGGACGATGTTGCTATTGCCTTCGTGGGGAAATTCCCACAGACGCTATGCGACCTAATGACAGGGAAGCTCGGAGTTCTGTCGGCCTGGGCGCAAAAGAACGGGCTGGGAGTCAATCCGTCCAAGACAGAGCTCGTGCTGTTTACCAGGAAGTACAAAATACCTAACCTAAGACTTCCGAAGCTCCTAGGAGAAACACTAGTTCTTAGTGATAGTGCGAAGTACCTAGGCATCACACTAGACAGGAAACTGGACTGGAAGCTGAACACCGCTGATAGGACTAAGAAAACGGCAATAGCAGTCTATACCTGCCGCAAGGCGGTAGGCCTGAAATGGGGAATGTCCCCCAAGATGGTCAGATGGTTATACCACTAACCATACAACATATAGACTTCTCATTTCATACAACGAAAATGGACGCAAAAATTTCTTGCGACAGGCCCCCGGAGGCCCCAGAGAGAATCTTACTCTCATTCTTACGCTCATTTTTACGCTCATACTCTCATTTAACTTTTTTGGTTGTTCAGTCGCAGAGCAGCGCATCATCAAGAAGGTTCTTCCGTGGTTAAACCGATCTTTATATGTATGCGTGCTCACGCATTCACATACACGGTTTCATGTGTGTGCGTTCGACTTCATTTTGAAGCCAGCAAAAATTTTTGATTTTTGTAAATTTTTAAGCATGCTACCCTAAGAAAATTGGGGTATACATTATACGATAATGATGAAAAAAATATGTTTTATATTTTAATATATCAGATTATATTTTACATTTGTTATGGAATACTATTAAGTGGTTGCTGTAAAATGTTTTTCATATATATATATACATATGTAAACGAATGCATTAAAATCTATATATTAAGGTAGAAACAGGGTATATTTCAGTCCATTGCTTTTAAGTTGTAGTTCTGCAAGCGGATGGTGTTCCATAACCTTCTGATGGATAAGTTTTGTGGAGTGAGAATAAACAAAAACAGCTGATTTTTAGTTCTGTGGGCATCAGTAGGGTATGCAAGTACCATCCGTTTGAAAATAAGAACAGTGATGTTGGGTTTTAAGTAAAACCGACTGAAAGATACCCTGTTACTATCTTAGTACAATGATTTTTAATTGTTCGTAAATATATAAATACGTTATTTCTTACATATATGTATGTAAAGCATTTTACAGCTGCCATCTAATCGTATTCCAAAATATTATATGTATAAAAAGTATGAAATATTAAAATATGTAATACAATTTTTTCATAGTTAAATAATAATGAATACTCCCATTTTCTTAGGGTAGCATGCCTGAAAAGTTACAAAAATCAAAAATTTTAGCTGGCTTCAAAACGAAGTCGAACGCACACACATGAAACCGTGTATGTGAATGCGTGAGCACGCATACATATAAAGATCAGTTTAACCGCGGAGCAACCATCTTGATGATGCGCCTCTTAGCGATTGAAAAACCAAAAACGTTCAGAGATAATTTGAGCGTAAAAATGAGCGTAAGAATGAGAGTAAGATTCTCTCTGGGGCCTCTGGGGCCTCTGTTGTATGAAATGAGAAGTCTATATGTTGTATGGTTAGTGGTTATACACAGCGATCATCAGACCAATCTTATTCTATGGTGTTGTGGTCTGGCGGCCCGCCCTGGACAACTCCACATGCTGGGAAAAGTTCAGGAAGTCGCAGCGCATGGCGGAAGTCTGTATAACAGACAGGCTAGTGATGCCCTAGACACTATCCTCGACCTACTACCAGTGGAACTGATGGGGGTAAAGACTCTGGCCGCAAAAAGACTGCGAGAGGCAAATCTATGGAGCAAAAATAGTTTCGGTCATACCAGACTGGACCTACATCATTTATGCCATTTATTTTATTGCCATTTCATTTATTTTGTGAGCATCTGAGCCTAAAGGAGTCCTTCAAAGGAGCTGAGGTAGTAGCCATTAAGGAAGCACTGGAATCCCCAGCTCTAAGGGGCGATCGGGGTACAATATGTATCTTCTCAGATAGTCAGGCAGCGTTCAAGGCACTTGACGGATTCTCATCCAACTCCAGGACAGTCAATGACTGTCGCAGATCTCTCAACGAGATGGCTGAACAGCATGACATCTACCTCATTTGGGTTCCCGGTCACATGGACCACGAGGGAAACTGTGCTGTAGATGAACTAGCTAGGGCAGGGACTACCAACCCTCTCCTACCGGAGAAAGAACTTGTAGGCATACCCTTGGCTACTTGCAGGCTAAAGTGCAGGGAGTTTTTGGCAGCCAATAGGAAATGGAGTAATCTCCAGACCTGTAGAACATCACGTCTGATCTGGCCGACACGCTCTCAGAAAAGGTCGGCGAGACTTATTGCTCTCACCAGACCAGAAGCCTAGCGATTAGGGATATTTCTGGGCACTGGCTGATAGGCGAACACGCGGCCAGGCTTGCAGTCCGCCACAATGATTTCTGCAGGAGCTGCAGGGATGAATCGGTAACGCACCTCTTATGCTACTGCCCGGCACTCGGACGCAGCAGACTCAAACACTTCGGGTCCGAAGAACTCTCGGACCTTAACGATCTCTCACAGATTTCTCCACTCGGACTGGTTGCCTTCATAAAAAAGCAGGCTGGGACCATGGGCCGCCACAGGTAGTCTAGGCATATATATGCACCCTGGTAGACAGGAAGGGGGGGGTAGCATCTCGGTGAAACCCTTGCTCCAGCGGCAGCACAAGGAGCCCTAGCGGCTCAAGTGGAAGCGAGGGGGTCTTCTATGTCCCCCTTGCATTACCGCCCTAACCTAACCTAACCTGCTCTATGTGATGCAATTAAATGTTTTCCAATACATTGAATAAACATTTTATTTTAAAACATGTGGTTTACCATCAAAATGTAAAAATATTTTGGTTTGCCCCATTTACTTATTTTGTTCGTATGCTTTGACTTAACTTAGAATAAAGGTGATTACACATTTACACATTTACATTTACAACATTTTTGTTGTTTTGAGCTAAGATATCATGAACAAACTAAAGCATAAAGAAAAAATGAACAAAAACAGTACAGAAAAACAAAAGCACGATGAAATGTTCCATTTAATTTTTTCGCCTACCTTATAAGTATTGATTCAATATTGCTTTGAGACTTTGTTACATGTAATCTTAGACAATTATCTGAAAATCGATGTGGCTGTTGGTCGTAAAATTCAGAGCCAGGGCTTCACTATCAAAGCTGATAAATTCCAAATTTTTAAAACGACAAGGATAGATGTAGTGAGTTTACAGATTATGCAAATATTCTAAATTTTTACACTGGCTTAGACGAGTCTGATAAATTGGCCTTGACGAATATTTTAAATAGTTACTTTGATTGGTTTATTAGCGGGATACCAAAAACTCGAGTCTCGTCAAGGCGGTTGGAAATTAAGTTAATAGATTCGTCTAAGGATCTAACAGAAGAAAGCTTGCGGTGTAAAATTAATGAACAATAGGATGCTATTGATAATACCGTTTGCTGATAGTTATCCATTAACTCTTATCGCAAATCAATCTGCCCGGCTTCGTGGTTCAAGAATTTTTCGTGTCTCTCGTGATATGGTTTCTACCAAATTCCAGCACATGAATATTAAATTAAGCGAATCGTGTATGCGACGCCAGAGGGCCGGTACGAGTTTTTGATCATGCCTTTTTTCTTAAAAAATGCACGTTCTGGGTCACATACAATTTACGTTCCAAAGTAAACAGGAATTTTTGAATCTAACGCCCTCTAGTGGCGCCATTTATATGTCAAACGGGTGCGTTAGAATTTGCTATCCGTTATCGACTTCCAGTAAAAATGGCATGACTTTTATTGTATTGGAAGTAAGGTTATTGCGTTTTAAGTGTCAGTATGTTTTTGTCATAGGTGCGAAAATGAGCTTCGAACAAAGAGCCAACATTAAATTTTGTTTTAAAATTGGTAAAACTTTTACTGAAACGTCTCAATTGATGAAACAAGTTTATGGCGATGATAATTGCCTATCCTGTAGCAGAGTGCACGAATGGTTTCAACGTTTTGTGGTCGTGAGGACATAAATGACGATGAACATGTGCGCCAACCAAAATCCGTTATCACCGAAAATTCTATCGAAACTGCGCGTGAATTCATAAAAAATCATCCGAAATCATCACTGAAATTCATGGAAATAGAATTGAACATCTCCAAAACATCGATTTATCGCATTTTGACCGAACATTTGGGCTTACAAAAGGTGTGTGCACGATTTGTTCCGCACAAATTGACTGACGTCCAAAAATTGCTCAGAATTCAACATTCGAAGGACATCATTAAAAATGCAAAAAAAGACCCGAACACTCTTTACAAGATTGTGACTGGTAACGAAACGTGGTGTTTTCAATATGATCCCGAAACGAAACGTCAGAGTGCTGAATGGATGGCGCCGGACGAGCCGAAACCCAACAAATCGCGCCTGGAGAAGTCAAAAGTGAAGACAATGCTGATTTGTTTTTATGATTCCAAGGGTATTGTCCACAAAGAATTTGTTCCACCCGGCCAAAACGTTAATGCGGTGTTCTACCTTGGAGTTTTGAAGCGTTTGGTGCGCCGTATTCGACGTGTTCGGGCCGAATATAGCGAAGATGGAAGTTGGCGTTTGTTGCACGATAATGCGCCGTCTCATCGATCGACGCTTGTGACCGACTATTTGACCAAAAATCACATTTTAAGCTACAACCACTCCCTTTATTCACCTGATATGGCACCGTTCGACTTCTACCTTTCCGGAAAAATGCATTTGCCGATGAAAGGAAAGCGTTGAGCAGACGTAGAGGCCACTCAAAAGGCTTGCACCGGCATACTGTTGGCCATACCGGTCATCGAGCCAAAACACTCGTTCGGTATGCTTTTGGACCGTGCAAAAAGCTGTATTAAAGCAGAAGGAGACTATTTTGAATAAAATAAATTGATTTTGCCGAAAAACTATTTATTCTGTCTTTTTTTTAAGTCCTGTTTACTTTGGAACTCACCTTGTATGACAACAGAGAAAGAATTTAAATTATTTGTTCTCAACATTGTCTTTTTTTAAATTCAACTCAGTTTATCAACATGCTTAGTTGATTGACAGTTAAAAATTAAACAGGCTGTAAAGAATAAACTTTTTGTTATTTAAACATATTTTTCCCTCTGAGTACTAGGCTTAACCATTTTTCAAACTAGTGGTGGTTAAAATGCGTATCCAGCGAAAAGCAAAAAGTGTATTTCACTGACCGACGCAGTGTGTTGTTTCCTTTGTGGTTCTTTTAAAATATGAATGGACCCTTATATAGGGTGTTTAAAAATTCAACAAAACTTCTCTTGCAACAGTTCTTAAACAAGGGTTAAATACTAGGCTTCCGCATCCACAATATTTTATTATCATTGGCTTCTCCTTAATTTCTAAAAATATTTTTTTTTATGAAAACATTTTTTTCCCTAATCCTGCGCTCTGAAGAGAGTCTGAACAAGGGTAAGTGAGAGATCTCTCACACTGCGTGTGTCAGCACTATACTCGTGAGTTAGGGAAAATGAGAGTTTGCTCACTACTGATTTAAATGCTCTAAAGGTGCCCAGTCTCATTTGTCGCGTTTCTTTGTTGTTGGATTGCTACTGCGAGCATAGGCAAAGGCAAATAACAATAACAATTTTGCGTCGTTTCCCTATTCTCCACATTCGCTTTATTTTAAAAATCACAAAATAGTTATTATTTTCTGAACGAAAAAAAAAAATTTAATATAATCTTTATTCTCTGAGCGAAAAAGAAAAAAAAAATAATAATAATCATAATTCTCTGAGAGAAAACAATAAAAATCAAAAATAATTATTAATAATTTATAATCATTATTTCTGATTTTAAAATTTTTGCTCAAAAATTGATGATTGCGGGCTATGTATTAAATTTTTTGGACATATGAGTGCATATCTCCATAAACCAGTTATGTATATAGGTCCAAATTAACACTATGATTTTTGAATTTTCAAAATTTGACCACATGAGTTCTGGGATATTAAAGTCACCCAGAGCTATCAGCTGGTCACCATCAGACAGACGACCAAAAACTGAACGAATAGCGGACAGATGTTGCCAGTATGTGGGTGGTTCGGACGAAGGTTGTGTGTAAGAACAGGTAACATACTGTAACATTCTGTTTTTGCTAACTTTTGCTCGCAACAAATGCCGCGGCTAGCTCACAGAGTTTTGGGAAACGTTCCACCGAATTTATATATTCGACGTGATTGCCCGAGCCCAGAAATAACACAGGGTGCTTCGTTTTATAAATATTCCCTTTATCTCTATTATGTTAAAAAAGGGTAAATTTCACCGGATGCTTGGGTCAGCCGACCGACCGCTCGTCCTCCCGTTGATCCCCGATCACTATTCCGGGTTGGTGCCAATACACACGCCCTCCCAAAGCTTGCGCCCAGCAGGACGTGTGGTCTTGGTGCCTGGCGCCGAATCGGCTCACGGTTCCCTCCGTTTGGACTCACGAGCTCCAGCTGCAGGGCCTGTGCTGTCGCTGTTGTTGTCGTCGCTGCTCTTCTGTCGTCGTTGTTCTTCTAACGTGGCTGCTCCCTCGTCATCGCTGTTCCCTCGTCGACGCCGCTGATCCCTCGTCGTCGCCGCTCCTGTTGATGCTTCCTTCGCTGATCCTGTCGCTGCTTCTTCTTTGCGGGTGCCGCGGACCTTTGGTATCCTTGGCCCACTGGGACTGCCCTTTCGCCGTGGTCGGCCATGTTAGCAGACCGATAGGCTCGTCCTCCAGGCATACGCCGGGCAGGATGCGCTTCTCGGTGCCTGGCGGCCGGATCAGGGCACGAAGGGCCTACTTACCCCGCAGGACACGCCCCCGGTTGCGTTCGCCACTAGCCTCGAAACATCTGCGTACATACGCTTCGCAGGATCTATGGCAGACCAGAGGTTTTGGCGTCGCGTCTCCTTTAACTCCAGGTGATACGCAGTGCATACGCCCCAGCGCCTGGAACAGGATTCTCTTGACTTTCCCGGGGTATCCCTGCTTGGTTTCACTGTTGGGCTTGAGTTCCCGAGCTGGCTACCCCTCGCTTTACAGGATCACACCTGGTCTTAACGGTCAGAAATCGACAATGCGTACGCCAGGCCGATCCGTCGCTACCGCTATGACACCAGGATACCTGTCGTGTCCGGGAATAACCCAACCCTACTCGTTTTACCCTTGGGCTTCAGTTCCGCCGCGGATCCTTCATCCTTTTCCCACTATCTTCTTGTTTTCTGCTCCTTGGCTGATTCGCGTACCGTCGCCGGACTTACCCACAGGGGTACTGATGGTTAAGCTACTGATCGCAGATCCTTGCGCACTCGCTTTAAATCCCGCACTTGAGACTGTCGCACTTACCCACGGGGGGTCCTTCAGCCTATACTCCTAATTCCTCCAAGGAAACTTTCCCGCTTGAATATCAGACTTACCCACGGGGGGTCTTTCACTCAACTCTTCCAGCTTCCCTGGAAGACTCGGTCCCGATTTGCTCCAGGGGCCCCCCTTGTATAGTGCCTGAGGCGCCCGTTAAGCCTTGCAAATCTCTATTGTGTACAGCTAATCACTACTAATTTTTGGATAGGCCCATTCGGGGCGGAGATTTTGACCGTTCTTTGATGTGTTAAAAAAATTATCACAAACGCAAGGTTATAAAATAACATGATTGTTCGCTATAAAGTGAATGAGTAAAGCGAATATAATGAGTAAAATATACATAAATAGATGAAATTGCAGCTTTAAACAGAAAATCTCTAGGAAGCAACAGCAGACGATTCCGTTCTTACACCATCAGACAGGGAACTCTTTGGGCGGTCGCGAACAAAGATGGCCCTGAATTGAATGACTGATCACGACGAAGGTGCGACGAAACTTCTTCCTGAATAGCTTCGGAAGGGCACTGACTTCGCGAAAAAAATCATTGCGTTTGACTTAAGTTAAAAGCATTAATGTCTTTGTAAGAGTTATATTCGCGGAGTGAAAGCCGGAGATAGGGGGCGGTGGTGAGCAGAGTCCAAGTGAGCAGATTCCCGGCTGCGATGTATCCGTTTATGCTGAGGTCTGAAACAAGCTTTAGCAGAAACACACAAACACGTTGAAATGTATCCTAAAGACCCGCGAAGTCTTTTTATGTGCATTCGAAAGGGTAGAGTCCACCTTGAACTCTGATTCTGGGAAGTGCTCCCGTGATCGGTTGTGTCAAGACTGACTGCTGACGAGAGCAGGTTATGCAGTCTCCTACCGTATTGCGAGCTACTTTTGCCGCGTTAATAAAATCACAATACCCTTGGCGCACAAAAGCACAAAAAGTGTTTCGGCATGCATATTTGATCAATGAATGTTTCGTCGTCATTTTCTTAAGATTTAACTTAAGAAAGATAATTGAAAACTTTCTGATCCCACAGCTAGTGTGAACCTTCTACTCCTCTCCTCTGGAGCTCGTCCTGGATCTTCCGTCGCCGTGCAGGCCACTGCTCTCTTTGCATTGAAGTAGCTGCAGCTATGGATACTTTAGATTTAGTCGCTATTAGATTGACGTGTACTTATCCTGATGTATCTGTGTTGTGGGCATAGATGCTAACCAAATGCTTCCAAATGATAACTAGAATGCGTCAGAAAACGCAAAACTCCATCGATATTTTTCGTCGGAATTCGTTTCGTGAAAAATATGATTTTATCGATGGAGTTTTGCGTTTTTCTGACGCATTCTGCATCCTAGGCTGCAGCATAGGGAAATTGAGATGAATCAGACCCAATATTTCCCAAATGCTATAGAGGTATCCACTGTTTTGAACTCCAATAGCTCCAAATTTAGTAACTCTTTAACCTGCTCCTTCAAGTTAAATAACTGCGGGATCAAGTCTCAAAGTCTTGCCATTCATTAAAAGATTCCGATCAATTGCATTACTGGTTGACATTGATATTGTGGATCATTGGGGTTTACAAAGATCTATTTATATGTTTTGAAATGTCGGCCAACCAGTAAAATCTGAATCAAGACAAACGAACCAGGCTGCAAGTTTGACCCTACAGCAGTTATTTCATTCAGTGATAGACGTGACAAACATGAGGCGTCGAGTACGACTCGCAGCTTGGTGAAAGGCTCTCTGGACGATGTTCAAGCCTACCGCAGCTTGAAGGCATTGAATTACTTCCCTACATTGAATTACTTCCCTTACTTCAATCTACCCCAATAGTGATATTTGAAGAATGGTTTGAATCTACTAAGTTTCTCCGCCGAATAAAATAAAGAATCGGCTAGCTCCGTTGTCTCTGATATTTGCATGCCCCGAGACTATGACTTTTGAAAATATGAGATTAAAAACTTCAATTTGATTGACGAAAATTATGTTTAACCACCTACAATAAATTCAATAAAATTATTTCGAGTTTTCCCTTAACTTCAAAATTAAAACATGTTGTGAGCTACTGATTTCAATAAGAAAATAAAAATCTTCCATAGAAAAATGTTTGGGAAAAAATCATAGAAGACCAAAAATTAATGTAGAAATGTTAGTTGGTACACAAACATTTCAAAAATGATATGTACTAGAAACAATGATGG
Source organism: Drosophila pandora (assembly GCA_021223865.1). Lineage (NCBI taxonomy): Eukaryota > Metazoa > Arthropoda > Insecta > Diptera > Drosophilidae > Drosophila > Drosophila pandora. The sequence goes on along the minus strand of JAJJHT010016026.1, from coordinate 6,407 downwards.
TTATCGCCATTACATAGTCTACATAATTCAATATATGGTCAAATTTGATCGATTTCTTCTCTATACCGCGGAAACTGTGGGTGATAGAACCTATGTTTGATCTGGACTTTGGTTCGGGGGAGTCTAAAGATTATGGAGTAGGTAAAATTATGCGTGGACGAAAAGAAAAGTTGGATATTGTCGGTCTATGTTATTAATAAATTAAAGTGATAATTTCATAAACCGACCGTAGAAACTAACAGTCTTTGGCGTTTGGAGACCAAATAATTTCAGACGGTGCATAGTGTATTATAATTTTCGTCAAAAAAGTTCAACGCAGTAAAGGAGAAATCTCCGCCCCTATAAATTCTACGCAAAGCTTATAAAGCTATTTTGCATGAATTCGTGTTTGGTAAATATTGTCCATTTTGGTGAACATGTTAACTTGTTTTTTTTTTTCGAAAGAGTCAACTCGCTCACTTTGCTTCCTTGTTCATTGTTTAGTTGCTCACTTGCTCAATGTTCGTTGCTCAATTGTTCACAATTTATTGTAGAAATGATCACAAAAATGATCCGCATTTGGACGTCTAAATGTATATTACACGTTACACATTATTAAATTATATCATCATACTTCAGTTAAGGTGTTCTATATTGATCACCTGATGATGAGGAGTCGAGACAAATCTGCTTAGGTCGATATAACGTTGGAATAACAATTTATCGGGAAAAGTAGTTTAAGAGTAGTGGGGATCCAGAAGGTTTGTATTTGCCACTCCAGTTTTGGCAAGTTGATATGCCCTTGTGACTTCCCCTACTTGGTCAGCCAGGATGATTGACTTGTGTGTGTTGCCGTGACCGCATGAAGGTCGCCGTCTATTGCATTGACTCTCGCTACCACTTTGTTCAATTGTTGAATTGATTCATAGCTCGCATCGAAGAGTCGAGCTTTGATCCGGATTTGTTGGTCACTGTTATCGGCGATCATCCTTTCTGGGTTGAGTATCGCATTCCAGTCTCTCGCGTTTGGTGATCCTGCAATCCACTTCCTGGCTGAACCCAGCCAGTTTATTGACCGAACTCTGAGCGATGGTGGCCTCATTACTTGGGCCTTTTTTCGTTTAAAAATTCCTGAACGCGTTTTTTTAAACTGATTTCGGTGTTTTCGAATAGTTTAAGGTTGAAGCTTTTTAAAAATATATATATCAAAAAATTATGAAAATTGTTGAAGTTATAACGCTTTTCCCGACGTTATAAAATCAAAATCCAAAAAAAACACTAATAAAGTGCGAAAATTTCGGTTTCGTGTGTAAAAATGTTGTCCTTATTTTTTACTGAAAAAAACTGGTTTTTAACCATAAATCAAGATTTTGAGGGTGTTACAAATATTTCATAAACGGTTTTGGGTTATACTCGACCAGATAAACAATTCCTATTATGCCACTTGAAAAGTTCATTCACTTTTGTTTTTTTGTAGCACTGTGTAATTGATGCGTTGAAAAATAAGTCGACGGGTTTTATGTTTGTCACTGAATGGACAGAATTATTGTATCTGACTACAGCGATCAATGCTAACTGTGCGCACGTGAAATTAAGGTATTTGCATTTCAAACACCGGTAAATTTCTATGAAGGTTGAATGGAATCTATCCACCTGTCCGTTGACTTCACTCTTTTGTGAAGGAGTATGATATAATTCGATCTCCAATGTCCGGAGGTAGTTAGTACCGTTGGGCAAAGGACCAACGGTTTCGTTGTCAGACACTATTATTTTAGGCACCGTAAAGTAATGTAGGGCCTCTAACAGTGTTTCACGGAGGTCGATTGACGCCTTGTATTGTGTACATTTGTCGATACAACTTAGATATACCAGTTTTTCTAAGGTGATTACATCAATATGCAATATTTCACACGGGTAGTTTGGGATGGGTGTCGGTTGCAACTCTGGTTTATTGAGATGACGCTCATATTTGAATCGTTTGCAGCAGTCGCACGATGACAACTGAGCACGAATCGTACTTGTCATTCTGGAAAAATATAATTTCTCAAGAATTTGGATGCGGACTTCTTTCGAACCTCTGCGATGTTCCTTTTCTTTAGCCTCAGAAATCTGTTCTGAATCGGACAAATCTTTCACCAATCTCTGCGTTATTCGAATTTTATATAGCTTAAAATTCCCAAAGCATGTGTATTGGAAGGATGGGAGGTAAGTTTCGGCAATCTTTACTCCATTAATTATGGAGGTTTTAAATATTTTCCGAGTATATTTTCTAAATCGGACATAGTCTCGTCGTTAAGTGGAATTAAGTGGACAATTAAGTGGACATAACCAACATGTGGGTGCTCACATGAGTACTCAAGCTGGTTTTCATTAAAAACCAGTTGATTCCTAAACGCATTGATTGGTGTTTTCACATGTGGTATCAGTTGGGAAGCATCCTCAAGCGCACTGTGAACGGTGGCCAAAAGAGTAATTTTCAGAGGCAGTGCACGTAGTTGACCCGAGGTAGTGGACTTGCGTCGTGATACGCGAAAGAGCGTCAGCGACGACGTTGGATCTACCGGGCTTATACAAAAGTGTGCAGCCATATTCCTCAATTCGCGACTTCTATCGCTTGAGTTTCGCATTGAAGTTGCGATTGCCCAACGCGAACGTAAGTGGTTGGTGATCGGTGTATACTTTGATTGACCCTGCGCCGTAGAGATAAGATCTAAGATTATCTAACGCCCATACTATCGCGAGCATTCCTTTTTCTATAGTAGCGTAACTTTCTTCGGCTTCTGTCAGTGAACAAGAAATATACGCTATTGGTCGATCCTTGCCCTGCTCGTCTTGAGACAGAACAGCACCTATGGCATAGTCCGACGCATCAGTGGTCAGATGGAATGGTTTATTAAAATCGGGGAAAGCTAGGACTTTAGTGGAGGCAAGAATCGCCTTGGTGTCATTAATGGCCTGTAAAGCCACGTCATCCAGCTCCATCGGGACTTTCCTAGATTGTGATGCTTTCATTTAGCGAACTCTCCTCTTGTCGTCAATGGCTTTGCAATTTTCTCATAGTCCTGAACGTATGAGGTCATTCCAAGAAACTTTTCAGTTCTTTCATGTTAGCAGGGGGCTTCATGTCGGTTATTGCTTTCACCTTCTGGGCGTTTGCTTTATTGCCGTCCTGCGTAACAATGTAGCCTAAGAACTTAACTTGTGTGGAGAGGAAACGTGTTTTTTCCAAGTTTACATGGAGTTTGGAGTTCCGAAGATTTTGGAAGACCGCACGCAAATTGTTCCAATGACTTTGATAGTCTTTGCCGAAAACAATAATATCGTCGATGTAGACGTAGCAGATCTTTCCGATGGGTTCTCTCAAAACATCGTCAATCATCCGCTGGAAGATTGCCGGGGCATTTTTTAGGCCAAATGGTAGACGAAGGAATTCATATTTCCCATTGAGGGTGGAGAAAGCGGTCTTAGGAATGTCTTTTTCCTTCATGTGGATTTGGTGGAAGCCAGATGTTAGGGCAATCTTCGTGAAATATTTGGCTTTCCCAAGGCTAGCCAGAGTAGAATTTATATCCAGTATTGGGTAAGTATCGGATATAGTAACCGCATTCAGGCGCTTGAAGTCAATGACCATGCGGTACTGTTTTTCACCATTTGGCTTAGGTTTTTTTGGGACAATCCAGATCGGAGAGTTATATGGGCTGACAGATGGCCTTATTATTCCTCCGTCTAAGAGTTCTTGCACTTGTTTTTCAACCTCCCCTCTCATGCTCGTGGGGTATGGGTAACTGCGAGTGAAAATGGGGTCTTGAGTATTAGTACGAATTTCGGCCTTAACAGTTGTATTCACCGCTTCCCTTGACGAAAGTGGTTCAAAAATTTATGCAAATTCTTTAAGTAGATTGTCCAGCGCCTGTTTGGTGTCATCATCATGGTCGCCATCAATCAGGGCATGGACATTGGAGGAATATCTTGCCAGGAGGGGTAGTTTGATATCAGGGGATATTAACAGGAGATCGTTTTTCTGATCAATTAGGGCTTTCGCTTCCTTGAGAGTATCGTCACCGATGATACCGTCGAAGATATTCAGGCCGGGGAGGACATAGAAGGTGGTAATCGAGTCATTGTCGATGGGCTCAAAGAATTGTCCTACTGAGCGTGATTTCAACATTGCCAGCAGCAGATTCAACGTAAAAGGATGTAGGTAATGGGGTGGAGCCGGCGGAGTGTTTTTGGCTAACAAAGTTCTTACTCGCTCCGGATCCGATAAGAAACCTTAACTTGTTGCCATTCCTCCTGTTGTATTCTATGTATGGTACGCTGGATAGGCGTCCGTCATAAAATTTTCCTCATCGCTAGCGTTCTCGTTGTCGGCCTTATGGTATGGGACATCATACTCGAGGCTCGTGTCGTGGGCGCTCACCGTTTCGTCTTCGTAAGTAGTCTGACAAGCGGAATTTGGCGTGTCGTTTTCAGGCATTGCCACCACGCTAGACGGAACCGCTGTCATGTGGTACAATCGTTGTGCTTTCCTGAAGGGGTTCGAACCGGGCGAAGTATTTTGGGACCTATCATCAGGGTCGTTTCCACGGCGTACGCCAAAGCCGGACTGATAAGACTGGCCAGACCGGTTTGACTCCATCTTAATTGCTGGTCGTGATCCTTGGAATCTATAAAAACCTCTCGAGTTACCGGATGAGCTATCGTTAAAGTTTATGCCCGCCGGTGTCCTTATTGGTGGTTGGAACGAAGACGAATACCGTGGGGTTGCTTTTGGAGGCGGATAACGTGGTGCGCTTGTTGGGTAACGGGGTTGAAGAAATGGGGTGAACCTATTTGTGTGTTCCACACGTGCATTTTCCCTGACCGATACATTCTGCAGCTCTAGGCAAAAGGAATATGCCTCAGGCAAATTTTTCGGCCCCGGATAATGAGTAACTTAGAGGCATTGCCGTTGAGCCCCCTTACAAAAACATCTAGCGCCTTATCCCTAAACATCTCAATTAGGGCGCTGGCCACGTTAGGCGCATGCTCTGATTGTTTAAATTTATTTAGAATCAAGAAAAAGTGATTATTGACCTCATTATAGAATTGTTTCAGAGTTATACCTGCTTGTGCCAATTGGCTTAGTTGATATTCAAGGGTTCGGACGTCTCGCTTATCGGCGTAGTGAAGCGAGAGAACCCGCTTAATTTCCGACCAATTATCATCTTCTACATTGTAAGAAAAAATCGCCAAATCGGCGTCACCTCTTATTTTTTGCCTAATATAAAATATGATGGTCCTATACAAGAGCTTGCCTATAATGATCTCATAGTCATTAACAATAGCTTGGGCCCTATTAACCCAGGATACATATTTCCCGGGCTCCCCCTCAAAAGCCTGAAGTTCCTTCACACAATCTGGCAGAGTATACGTTTCCTTAAGATCGTATTCGGTGCGTGGACGAACCAAAGAAACGGGTTGGGCTACCGTATGGTTACGTTTTTCGTGATCTTGCTCCAGTGTAACTACCTTTGAGGGGACTTAAGGGGAAAGGGAGGAAGCACTTTACTCACCCTTAACAAGCATAAGTGTATCAATATTGTAGTGTTCGTCTTCTTAAAATACCTCTGATAATGAGAAAAAAAAATTTTAAATATGAGGAATAACAGAACACAATATTATTTAATTATAATAGGGTGTAAAGTGTACGTTTATTACGGGTGCTGTTTTGTTGCAAATTTTGTTATATTCATTTAATTATTTTTGTTGCATATTTTTAGTTTTTTTTTTGTTGCATACTTTTATTTTTTCTTTTGTTTTGCATACTTTTAGTTTTTCTTTATGTCTTGTATATTTTTAGTTTTGTGTTTTTTTGTGTTCTTTTTTTATTTGTTTTGGCACTGGGCGTGATGGTCCGTATTGTTCTGTTTTGGCTCGTAGGCCTACTCAGGTACGGTTGCACACACAACCCACTGGGTAGCTTTTTTGCGCGGTTCCCACTGCATACGTACAGCCCACCTCCCGTCCAACCGACCGAGAGACGCTGCCGCGTAACGTACGGCTCGAATCGCGGGAATAGATCCGAGATAGATAAGCGAGGATTAGGAGAAAGATATTACGAGGTAGAGTGTTGCACAGATAAGGCGGTGAATATAAGCGATTTAAGATGGTTAGTAGAGCAAGGTGACAAGATGTGGTAGAGACCATTGTAGTCCGAACATAATACCCTGAACGGATCGTGTTGGGTATATGTCGAACTACAATGGCTGAGGAGTAGAGGACGAAAGTTTCTGGTCCTTCTACTAGGAATGTTAAAATTTAAACGTGTTAGTAAATGCTGGCTGTCTATATTTCCATAAATAAGATTATATAGAAACATGACACCCATCATCGTTCTACGATTTGCTAATGATGGTAAGTTGATTAGTAAAAGTCTACTATGATAA
>JAJJHT010015775.1:339563-457748 GCA_021223865.1 Drosophila pandora | reverse complement strand
TCGATCAAGAATATATATACTTTATAGGGTCGGAGATGTCTCCTTCACTGCGTTGCACACTTTTGACCAAAATTATAATACCCTCTGCAAGGGTATAACAATTTAAAGTCCGCGTCACGAAACAACAATTATTTATCCACTGGCAACTGGATTTATTCAGCATCTTTATTGAAGGAGTCATCGTCATCCCCATGCCCTGCACCTGCATCGACTGTACTAGGAAAGTGGCCGCAGGATTAAAGGATCCGAACTCAGAACCGCAGGTATTTGTGCAAAAAATTGAAAGTCGAGAAAAGACAAACTAATAGTCGTCTTGTGCTGGAATATTGCACCCTCCTTTCTAGAACCAAAGTGAATAATAAAGTTGTTTATAAAATTCATGAAAATATTGCCAATATAAATGAACAATTCCCTGTGGACAAAATTAAGACTTATAAATTATTCCAAAATCACTGTGCCCTCGTTCTCGATATTTTAAATATTTGCCAATAAAAAAGATAAAGTGCAGCCAAAAATTATTTTATATATTTTGTGCATAAATAATTTGGTATATAAAAATAGATGCAGCGGTGAACTTATCGTTTTCGCCTTCCTCCGTTATCCAATGCTGAATGTATGCACGTATATGCATTTTTGGCGCCTTTTGTTCAACTGAACGTCAAGTGACGCGATACCCTACAAGTTGGTTGGTATATTGTTTTCGGTATCACTGTCGAACAAATATTTAAGTACTCAGTGCCTCGACCATCGATTTATTCGACTATTATTTCCGTTGGTTGAAAATTCATAATTTATTTTGTATTATAAAAAATTATAATTTGCAGTATTACTTTAAAATAAAAGCTTAAAATAAAAGTTATTGTTGAGCAATTAGCGTTTTAATAGCGGCCGAATTAATAAAACGAGGTTCAATTTATTATGGGTCCATTTAACCCCAAAACAACTGCAGCGACCGATCCAAACAATGCCGAATAACAAGTGCATAAACTAAAAGCTTGCGCAGAAGCTCCACCAAAGTGCATGCGCTACAAAATAACAACAAAGCGCATGCGAATCTGGGAGAATCAAAGAATATGGAACAGCTGATAACGGACAATTAGTGGACCGCTGCGGCTAGTTACATTGAGAAAATTAATTATTAATAATTATGATATTTAATGCTGAAACAAGTCCCAACAGTTATATTTATTAAATTAACAAATTAGTATCGTTTCCGTTTTTTTGTACCGAAATTAAAATTGAAATTAATTTACTTTTATTAATTGAAAAAAAATATTTAAATAAATAATTTTTAAATATTAAAATTGCATCGAATTTGCTTCTTTTTAGAAAATAAATAATTTCATACAATGGAGAGTAATAAACCCAAAATTATTTTCACGACCCTTCATGATTTAAAAAGAAGATTAAATGTTAAAGTAAAAAGCATTCGCTAGTTAGAGGAACGTTTGGAAGCTAAATCACTTCCTCTAGAAAAGACCGAGCTAGAATGCACGCTTCAGGATTTAGATGAGACAATTCCTAAAGCAAATGAGTTGCAAGGCCCGATCGAGCAATTGGACGAAATGGATGAATTTCGTGCCGAGTTGGAAGAATTAGCAATAACAACCAAGGCAAGGATTATGTCCTTATATAATGCCTTCAATACAGCTGAAGACTCCCAACCAGCTACTGCAATTAGTCCACTTCCCAGTTCAGCATTACCAAATTCAGTGCAAAATTATTCGGAGTTCAAAAATTTTTAAAGTCTTTTCGTGACCTTGGTAAACAAAGATGTGAACAAATTTAATCATTCAATTTCTTGCCTCTCTGGCCTCTCTGAAGCCTTACGAACTATCAAGGCATTTCAGGTCACCGAGAGTAATTATGACAAAGCTATCGCTAGTCTGTGTCTATGATAACGAATTTATCATCTTTGCGAACCAAATAAGTCAATTGTTCAGCCTTCCGAAATTTTCCCAACCGACTGCGTCGTCGTTGAGGGGTCTCATCGACACTGTGTCATCGATTTATTGATCATTATTATCCATAGGAGATGGAACTAAAATTGCAAACTCTATGATTATATATTAATTTTTTAGTAGAGTAGATCCAGTGACCAGGCCAAAATGGGAAGAGTCACTGGATTATGAGGAATTGCCGCTGTGGTGTAATTTCGAAAAAATTTTAAATCTTTGCGATCTTTGTGTACCAGCACCTGTCCGCTGAAGAGACTGGCAAATCAAAACAGGAGAAAACTCCTGTTTATAGCCCGAGGTTAGCTCCTCGGCCAACACTAAACCAGCTTGCAGTTATTGTAACCCTCAAGACCATTTTTGGGTCCAGTGCAGTCCGTTCGCTTGCCTTGCTGTAATGCAAAGGATTGAGTTTGTTTAGTTAGTGTCTCTCCGTTTATATTGTCTGCGAAAGGGTCACACAGAAGCGATTTGCACCGATTTACAGTGACTGAAAATAACTTAGCGTTACCACCACCAACAGAAAATCCTTCTCCAGCGTTAACGAATGATGGCCCTTCTACTTCACATTCTTTGCATGCGTCGTCTCTAGAAATGGTAAGCGTTCGAACAAAAAATGGCGAACACGTACTGGCCCGAGCAATACTTGACTCAGAGTCACAAATAAATTTCATTACTGAAGATCTTGTTCAAAGCTTACAGATCCGTAGAGAGGAATCGTGCATTAACTTGCTTGGAATTGGTCAATCGAATTCACAAGTAAAAAAGAAAAAGATACACACCGTGGTGAAGTCGAGAATCAATGGTAACGGAGTAATGGAGTTTCCGTTTCCTGACCAGTCAGTGAGCGTGAAAGATTGGACCCTACCAAAGAACTTGCCATTAGCAGACCCATATTTTTAAAAACCTCAGCGGATAGATATGTTATTTTGAGCTGAGTCATTTTGGAACTTTTGTCCGTTGGCCAAATAAAGCAAGGTCCGAACCATCCTTCAAAAAACTCTCCTTGGGTGGATAGTATCGGGAAAATATCTGGCAAATTCCTCAACTCCTTAACAACCGGTCTCCAGAAGATGTAGTCGCTAGAACAGGAGTTGTTTGAGGAACATTATCGAAAGACTACTAGAATACTGCCTTCAGGTCCATTCGAAGTCAGACTTCCATTAAGGTCGGACCCAAGCGTATTGGGCAATTCATTCGAGATAGTCAAACGCCGTTTTCTGTCGCTCGAGAGACGTTTATCTCGAGTTCCGAACTAAAAGAAAATGTATTTGGAATTTATGGAAGAATACGAATCCCTAGGTCACATGTCCCCTCCAACCAATGATGTTCTTGATTCTCCACACTATGTAATACCCCACCAGTGTCTTACAGTCTCAAAGTACAAAGACATCCACACAAAAATGTTTAAATGATTTGTTGATGGTGGGTCCAAAAATTCAGGAAGAGCTGAACTCAACTCTTTTTCGGTTTCGGCTTAACAAATTTGCTCTGATAGCCGACATAAAAAAGATGTATCGCCAATTAATGGTGAATGAAGCAGATAAGCGATACCAGTTGATAGTGTGGAGAAAAGAACCTCAGCACCGTTACATATGGCACAGCACCAGCCCCATTCCTGGCCATAAGGTGTTTGAAGAAGTTGAGTGAATCCGCAAAAAATACATTCCCTCAAGCTGCTAAAGTTATTGGGTCTGACTTTTACGTCGACGACATGTTAACGGGTGCTGGTTGCGTGGAGGAGCTAAAGACAATTAAGTCTGAAGTAACTCAAGTTCAAAACGCTGGGTTTGAATTGAGTAAGTGGTTTTCAAACTCACCAATACCTTTAGCCAATAACACTTTCGAACTCAGAACTGACTAAGGCATTAAGGATCGCTTGGGTTCCCAAAGATGACGTGTTTAAATTTGAAATTGATACTTCAGTCATGGGTCAAAGGGCGACTAAGCGGAACATTCTTTCGGTGACATCAAAGATATTCGACCCCTTTGGCTTATTAAGCCCAATCCTTATTAAAGGAAAGATCCTGTTGCAGGCGCTTTGGCTTAATAAGCTAGATTGGGATGAGTCAATTCCACTGCATTTGGAATCAGCGTGGAACAAAATTCAGCTTGTCTTGCCACAGTTAGAAGATATCCCATTACCGAGATTTGTGATGAGTGAGCCGATGTCACCAATTCAAATTCATTCCGTTTTATCTATGAGAGCCTAAGAAGCCTGCGTCTATATTCATTGCGAATCTGAAGAAAGTATTACAGTCTCGTTGTTGACAAAGACGCTCCCCCGTCTTGAGTTATGTGCCACCCGCAGACCTCTGCCGCAAAATTAAGTAAATATTGGTCAGACTCAGAAGCTTGCCTTCATTGGATACGTTCCCATCCATCGTCGTTGTCAACGTTCGTATCAAATAGAGTTGCTGCCAAGAGGTGCCAAGAGGTGTAGACGTAAAGGAGACGGTGGAATCGATCTGGTTTACAGATCTATCGTTTTTAACGGAGCCGGAAGATAAGTGGCCAACGAGTCCCCGGTTTGATCCGTCACCAGAGGTTTTGCAGATGGAAGTAAAAAAGAATGCGGTCGGATTAGCCGTAATTATATCCACTTCATATATTGAAAGTGATAGAAGAAAGTGTTCGTTTATAAAGAAGTGTTCCGCTTTATAAAGAAGTGTAAAAAATTAGTAGTTCCCTTTGATAGTGTCCCTTTACCTGTCGAATATCAAGAAGATTTTAATAAAATTGTCCAGATAGTTCAGATAGTTCAAGAGTATCAAGAGGAAATTAAAAGATCGAAACCGTGCTCTCCGCCCATTCTCCATATGTGGCGTGGATTTCTGTGGCCCTATTGAAACGACATTAAAAATTCGTGGTAGGCCTTCCTACAAGTCCTACATTTCCCTTTTTGTTTGTTTTGCGACCAAGGCAGTTCATTTAGAAGTAATGTCTGATTTATCGACTGATTCCTTTTTATTTGCATTTCAAAGGTTCGTTGGACGCCTAAGATGTCCGCAGATCGTGCACTGCCACAACGCGACGAACTTCGTCTGAGCGAGTCGCCATTTCGCGGCACTGCGTCAGCAAATCGAGGACGAAGCGGACGAACTGCGATAATACGCATCAAAGAAAGGATACCGCTGCAGGCTCCTCACATGGGCGGACTATGGGAGGCAGGTGTCAAATCTGCAAAGCACCTACTCCTACAAGCGGTGGGCAGCGCGAAGTTGACCGCAGAGGAGCTGCAGACCGTCCTCGTTGGAGTCGAGCTAGTGATGAATTCGAGGCCCCTGGCGCCCTCAGTCAGGACCCAAGTGACGGCGAGGCGTTGACTTCTGGTTACTTATTGACAGGCGGGGCCCACCAGCACCGCGGACCCCGGACCAGCAGGATCCAACGTGCTTGCGGCGATGGCGGCTTATCTTGTCAATCAAGGAAACGATTTGGCAGCGATGGTCCCGGGAGTCCGTCTTGGGCTTACAGGTGCGGTCGAAGTAGCATCATGAGCAAGATGACGTCAGGAAGGACGATCTGGTCCTGGTCGCAGAAGATCACAATCTCACGCCGGCGCGGACGGAAGGGTCAGGGTCGTCGTCGTGAGGACTAGTTCGAGAGCGATATTTAAGAGGGCAATTCATAAGCTGGCGAGGCTGCCAGTTGGTTGAAGCCGGATGGAGGCCTTCAACGGGCCGGTGTAGCATGATTAGATAATAAGTTAGTATAAGTTGGCATAGGGCGTAGCGGAAGCGAAATAAAAGCTCAGTTGCGCTCTCTTGCGAATACACCCCGCTTCGCCGCAATAGATAAGCTAGGCTTTAGTTATTATTGTTGAATATATATCGAATTATAATTTCTAGACGAGTGCACGTATTTTTCTCCTATATATTATACCGCTCCTATGCATCTGATTTATAAACGGCATTTCCTCTTGCTTTCTTTTTTAGTATGTTCACATATCAAAGATGCACTCAGTGGTTCTGAGTGGTATGCATAAATATTCCCACAAATACAAATATATGTGTTCAAATCCAAATCCCAAAATTTCCTCAAGTGCCCAGTTATATGACCCCTGTTGAATGCGATGGCACTGGGCAATGTTGCGTCTGCATTTTTGAAATGCGAGACGGTTCTGGTCCCATGTGAACATAATACCTCGTCTCTGGCGAGGCTGGTCTTCGCACGCCTTGACTTATATACATAGACTATTATATAAGAATATATATATATATATATTATATAAGCTCCTCTGCCGGCGTAACTAGCGGCGCAGCTCAGCGGGTTTTAGCAATAGGAACAATTTTACTAGATTTGGCGTCGTTAATAAAGCAAAGCTCAAAGAGAATACTGGGATCGTTCCCGTGTTTTACCCTTTAATTTAATCCTCTTAGTGGGAGGTTAAACTATCCCATGGTATGCAATACTGCTGACACGACATGGCGACCGTGTCCCATCGATGGACCTCGCCCCCTCACAATAGCTGAGTAGAAGGCACGTCAGGAACGAAACAAACCGAGCCAGAAGAAGAAAACAGCAGGGGCGGTTAATAAAGGACTACATAAAAATTGCCAGCACCCCACAAGAGAAGGAAGCACATGAAGAAAACATAAAAATCTTTGAGAAAGAACTTTGCAAGAGAGCAAAGTACCGCAATAAGGGCTGCCTTTGAGCCAATGCCTAAATTGCCATTAATTCAAAAACAAAACTAGAAAGGAAAGCTAATTTCGGGCGGAGCCGAAGTTGATATACCCTTACAGTTAAGGTTCCATTTCCATTTCAGTCATTTCCGATAGTTCAGTCATATGTATCCATATATCCTAATGAAATTTGGCAGAACAAAATGGAATCCGCAGAAAGTCCCATCATTCTAGCTTCAAAGACACCAAAGTTATGCCAATTCCGATCGAACAGAATCATCTGAACAACATTTTTCTGATTCGATTAAGCTAGAAGAAGAAAATTTTAACACAATGGCTGAAGTTGAAGCTGAGGTCGCAACCAAAAGAGCATACATAAAAGACATCGCACATGCAGTCGCAAAATTTGATGGAAAAAAAATTCAAGTGCAATGATTCATAAATGCAATTAACCTAGTTAACCTAACAAAGGGTAATTATGAATCGCTCTTGGTAGAGGTTATTAAATCAAAAATAAGTGCATCAACCATACATAAAGTGAGGAATAAAACCACTATAGACGCTATTATCAGAAAGTTAAAAGATACTATTTTAGGTGAAACCTCTGGTGTGTTTTAAGAAAAAATGGCCAATGTTTACCAAAAAGGTAAAACGGCCACGCAATTTAAAACTGACATTGAAAATCTTCGAAAATTGTTGGAATCTGCATATATTGATGAGGGGCTGCTTTACGAGCATACAGACAACTTCATACAACCCATACGGGTCATGACGAAAAATTGTGACCAGCAATACATCAATCGCAGCACAGAAATGACTGGAAATGCGAGAACCATTTTCTACAGTCACAGAGAGCAGGCCTATAGTAGGCCTATAGTGAGAGCAATAGTGGGTATTATAATAATAGTTATAATCAGAATAACAGCCGAAACAATAATTATTACCCCTATAATAATAATTACAGAGGGAATAACAGAAAGCCACGTCAAAGGAAAAAATAGGGGAAAAACCCAACAGAATGGAGGTTATAACCGTAATAAATTTAATAATAATAATGAAAAAAACGTCAGGACAGCCAACAAAGTCTCAGGAAACTCCCAGGAACCTTTAAATACTTAGCAATAGATAACGCAAAACAACATACTATCAATCTCAGTTTAAATTCATTTGTAAATTTTTAAAAAGGTCGCAAGCGAAAAAGAACTTGTATTTTTAATAGACACTGGTGCAGACATATCAATACTCAAAGAAAATTCAGATGTTTTTTCTGACATTCAATCCAACTGTGTTATAAACATACAAGGAGTTAGTAAGAAATTACAAAATCCATTGGACAAACACACACTGAAATACACACATCTAAATATATAATCCCACATAACTTTCATATTGTATATTTAAAATTCGCTATTCCTTGTGATGGAATATTAGGAATCAACTTTATCAAAAAATACAACTGTCAGTTAGATTTCAAGCCATCCGAAGATTGGCTTATAATTAAACCAACAAACCTAAAATTCCCTATTTATGTTCCTATAACATACAGTTGTGGTAATAACTCCATAATTCTACCAGCAAGATCCCAAGTTGTCCGAAAAATTAAAATACATTTAATAGTAAAAAGTTTATTAATGTATAAAGTATAATGTGTATAATAAGTGTACAACCAAGAAATTGAACATGGGACATATATAGCAAATACCATAGCATCCCCTGAAAATGCCTTTATTAGAATACTTAACAAATACAGATAAAGCGGTCAGCATTAATAATCTAAATTATGAATCACTTTCGAAATACAAAGTTGTTCAATCAAACAAAGAAAATAGAAAAATGTCTGTATTATCTTAACTCTCAAAAAATTTTCCTCCATAATTCCGGACACAACTGTCAACCATATGCAAACAATATTGCGCTGTATTCGGATTGGAAACAGAACCGCTGAGTACAAATAATGTTTATAAACAAAAGCTGAGATTAAAGAACCCTCAGAGTCAAAAAGACGAACTTCAAGCCCAAGAACAAAAATTAATAAAAGACAAAATTGTGAACCATATGCATATAACAGCCCACACTTATTAGTTCCAAAAAAGTCCATCTCGGGCTTAGATAAAAAGAAATGGCTGCTGTTTTTTTTATATATAGATCTTTTATTATTTAAAAAGTACAAATAATATATAGTATATTGAAGTATCCACTGGTCCGGATTCACACAGTTAGCTATACTTTAAATGTAAGCCATACTTTAAATGTAAGTATAAACACCAAAACTCTTTTTATTTACTCCATAGATTTTGACTTTACAGAAAGTGGAATAATAAAAAACCTTTCCAAAGATGTAAAGCATGTTTCGATAGCTTCAGTGGTTCTGAAGTTAGACGTTTTTTTACTTTACAAAGGTTTTGGAATTTGGTTAGTTTAAAAATTTTGATTGAAAATTTGCCAAAAATTGTATAAAAAATCCAAAATTGTTTCGTAGTTGTGGGAAACCAAATTGTTTAAACAAATGAACATCTGTTCATTCTCATCTGAGAGGACTTATTTTGGTAAACAGGACAATATTTTGGTAAACAGAATCCCGACTCAAATTTTTCACAATCCTTTTAAATGAAATAAAACTAATCAGCTCAAACAATTCTTAAATGGGCACCCACTTCACAGGAAATTTCACATTTCTTGTCACCTCGGTTAATTGACCCCAAGATTAACCCAAAGACTACGTCAACTGACACCTTAAGTAATAGGTTCCGACTCAATCGATTCTCTTTGGAAAACAAAGCCTCTCAGAGAGAAAACCTTCTTTTGAGCTTTGATCTGCAAAAAGCTTCAGCAAGGGTAGCCTAAAAAGGACTTAGAGCCCCAAAGATAAGTGAAATTCTAAAATTCTAAGCACAAGGAGTTAGTAAGAAATTACAAAATCCATGGGACAAACACACACTGAAATACACACATCTAAATATATAATCCCATATAACTTTCATATTGTATATTTAAAATTCGCTATTCCTTGTGATGGAATATTAGGAATCAACTTTATCAAAAAATACAACTGTCAGTTAGATTTCAAGCCATCCGAAGATTGGCTTATAATTAAACCAACAAACCTAAAATTCCCTATTTATGTTCCTATAACATACAGTTGTGGTAATAACTCCATAATTCTACCAGCAAGATCCCAAGTTGTCCGAAAAATTAAAATACATTTAATAGTAAAAAGTGTATTAATGTATAATGTATAATGTGTATAATAAGTGTACAACCAAGAAATTGAACATGGGACATATATAGCAAATACCATAGCATCCCCTGAAAATGCCTTTATTAGAATACTTAACAAATACAGATAAAGCGGTCAGCATTAATAATCTAAATTATGAATCACTTTCGAAATACGAAGTTGTTCAATCAAACAAAGAAAATAGAAAAATGTCTGTATTATCTTAACTCTCAAAAAATTTTCCTCCACAATTCCGGACACAACTGTCAACCACATGCAAACAATATAGCGATGTATTCGGATTGGAAACAGAACCGCTGAGTACAAATAATTTTTATAAACAAAAGCTGAGATTAAGTGGTGAATGGTGAAGAACCAGTTTTTATCAAGAACTACAGAAGCCTTCAGAACCAAAAAGACGAAATTCAAGCCCAAGTACAAAAATTAATAAAAGACAAAATTGTGGAACCATCTGTATATAACAGCTGCATATAACAGCCCACACTTATTAGTTCCAAAAAAGTCTATCCCGGGCTTAGATAAAAAGAAATGGCGGTTAGTAATTGTCAACTAGGTAGAGCAAAATATTTTGCATGCCTCGACTTAATTTCAGTTTTTCACCAAATCAAGATAAAAAAAATGCTATAGAGATATAAAGTCTTTCTCAACAAGTTATGGTTTGTATCGCTTCACGTGATTACCATTCTTAAAAATGGCACCAAACTCTTTTCAGAGAATAATGACTATAGCATTCTCTGGAATAGATCCTTCTCAAGCATTTCTTTAAATAAATGATCTAATAGTCATTGGCTGTTCCGAAAAACATATGCTTAAAAACTTAACCGATGTTTTTGAGAAATGTAGGAAATACAACCTACAAATTAAATTACATCCGGAAAATGCAAATTTTTCATGCATGAAGTCTGTCGGGTCAAGCAGCCGCCGAAAAGAAGTTTGGCCGGCAATAATTGATTGAATTCGTGACTTTCTTTTATATTTATGTTCGCGTCGCCCGCACTTTTCTCATCGCCCGCTTTCGTGCATTCGATCGGCCACCAGCATCAGCCGTCATGCGCTAGCGTTTGTTTTGCTCTCTCGCGGGATCTCTCGGTCGCTCCGCAGCATCAAGCGTTAAGCCGCGCTCCCGCGTTATTATTCTAATTCGGTCGTCAACCCTACTCAGTCACATACGTCAATATATAAATTGTAGAAACGCCAAAACAATTAAATAAAGTGTATCAATATCTATAAATCGAACTGTGCTTGTTTTTATTAAAAGCAATATTTAGAACACAAAAATAAAGCTACCAAAAACGCTCGGTAACCAAACAAAGTCACTTTCCTAGGGCATAAATGCACGTCTGCCCGACCACAAAAAATACGACGTAATAAAAAATTACCCACCCCCATATGATGCGGATAGCGCTAGACGATTCGTTTCATGCTGCAACTATTATAGACGTTTTATACAAAATTTCGGCGATTATTTCAGTCAGATAACAAGATTATGTAAAAAGAATGTAAAATTCGAATGGACAGCTGACTGCCAAACTGCCTTCGAACATCTAAAATCGGCACTAATAAGCCCTACTTTGCTATAAAACCCAGATTTTAGCAAAGAATTTTGTATAATAACAGATGCGAGTAAGCAAGCATATGGAGCAGTTTTACTCAAAACAAAAATGGACTCCAACTCCCATCATGAGCATTTGCAAAGGGTGACAGCAACAAAAGCACAACAGAACAAGAGCTGGCAGCCATTCATTGGGCAATAACATACTTCATACCATATATTTACTGCCAAAACAAGATCACAGAACACTTACGTACTTGTTTTCAATGGTAAAAACAAAAATTTTAAATTGACACGAATTAGACTTGAATTAGAGGAATATAACTTCACAGTAAAGTATCTAAAGGGTAAAGATAATCATGTCGCAGTTGCGTTATCAAGAATAACCATCGAAGAGCTAAAAAACATTAATAGAAGTATAGTCACTAAAAAAAAACAAATTGCTGCAAGATATGATTTTAGCGATTTGTATCTCAATAGAATTCTTGACTTATGTCAGTTCTTCCAAAGGCTTGAAGTGCAAGCCGGTATATATAACATTAGCCAATTAAAAATAATAGCACCGTGGGAAAACAAGAAAGGAAAGCTAACTTCGTGCGGAGCCGAAATTTATATACCCTTGCAGTTGAGTCGCAGTCCAATAGGTGCCGACCAGCATCTTATATTATTCGATATAAAGCGGATCGTATATAGTCGGCCGATCCAGATGAAATTTGGCATATCGAATTATTTTGCCCAAACAGGAATCCATTGAATTTCCCATCCTTCTAACTTGAAAAACAACGAAGTTATGGCATTTCCGATGAATCAGTTCCAACTTCAGTACCGTTCCGACTTATATACTGCCTGCAAAAAAAAAAAAGGGTGTGTGCAAAGTTTCAACTCGATAGCTTTAAAACTGAGAGACTAGTTTGCGTAGAAACGGATAGAGGGACATGCACATATCGACTCAGGAGGTGATCCTGATCAAGAATATATTTACTTTATAGGGTCGGAGATGTCTCCCTCACTGCGTTGCACACTTTTGACCAAAATTATAATACCCTCTGCAAGGTTATAATGAACAATAAAAAGAAGCTTTACTGTCTACGTCTCACTACGATCCAGCATAAGGAGGTCACACAGGCATTACCAAAACCTTGGCCAAGGTCAAAAGATATTATTATTATTGGATAGGTATGACTAAATATAATACAGAGTACATAAAAAAATGTCAAACATGCCAAAAATCAAAAGTGACAAAACATACAAAAACTCCTATGACAATAACAGACATTCCAATAAAAGCTTTCGATAGAGTAATAGTATTGGTCCACTACCAAAATCAGACAATGGTAACGAATATGCTGTTACACTTATATGTGATTTAACTTAATATTTAGTTGCCATTCTAATTCCAAATAAAGGAGCAAATACTGTCTCAAAAGCTATTTTCGAATCTTTAATATTAAGGTACGGTCCAATGAAGACGTTCATTTCGGACATGGGAACCGAATATAAAATTTCAATAATAAATGATTTGTACAAGTATTTAAAAATCAGATATATAACATCCACACAACACCATCACCAGACAGCGTGAACAGTAGAAAGAAGTCATAGAACTTTCAACGAATACACACGTTCATATATATCAGTTGATAAAACCAACTGGGGCGTTTGGCTTCAATATTTTGTATACTGTTTTAACCGGACCCCTTCTATGTCACACAATTATTGTCCATTTTTATAGTGACGAAAATATGCTATATTGTATTGTATTAATATGCTAAAATAAAACACCAAAGTCATGCCAATTCCGATCGTTCGACATACGACATCCTTATATCCTTCGATCCTTATAAATTTTGTCCATTAGATATTTTGACCAAATATAACATATGTGGAAAGTCCCAACACTCAAAAATCACCAAAGTTATGGCATTTCCGATAAATCAGTTATATGGCAGCTATAGGATATAGTCGTAAAATTTGAAAGAATTTACTCCATATTTTCAAGTTTATTGCACACATACATGCACAAGCACAAAAAAATACCCCAAATAAAAAATACAACAGTCAGTTAGATTTCAAGTAGAGGTGGCCATGGGCTCATGTTTTCGTCGTGGCACGCGTAGCCACGCGTGTTCGTGTTGAATATTAAAATTTAACACGCGTACGTGCGTTTTCGTGACGACCTGACAAAACACGAAGCATTAAAATTTTGTAATTTCTACATTTTTTTTTTGATTTTTTTAATATTTTTTTATTTGTGTGCATGCGTGCTAAAAAAACTTCGCTGTAGTGTCATGTTGGGCCGTGTCGAAAAATTCAGCCCATGCCCACCTCTAATTTCAAGCCATCTGAAGATTGGTTTACAATTAGACCAACTAACCTGAAATTCTCTATTTATGTTACAATAACATACAGTTCTGGGCCGAAGTTGTCCGAAAAATTAAAATAGATTCAATAGTAAAAAGTGTATTTCAAACCAAGAAATTGAACATGGGACATATATAGTAAATGCCATAGCATTCCCTGAAAATGCCTTTATTAGAATACTTAACAAATACAGATAAAGCGGTCAGCATTAATAATCTAAATTATGAATCACTTTCGAAATTCGAAAAAGTTAAATCAAACAAAGAAAATAGAGAAAATTCTGTATTATCTTAACTCTCAAAAAATTTTCCTCCACAATTCCGGACACAACTGTCAACCATATGCAAACAATATTGCGCTGTATTCGGATTGGAAACAGAACCGCTGAGTACAAATAATGTTTATAAACAAAAGCTGAGATTAAAGAACCCTCAGAGTCAAAAAGACGAACTTCAAGCCCAAGAACAAAAATTAATAAAAGACAAAATTGTGAACCATATGCATATAACAGCCCACACTTATTAGTTCCAAAAAAGTCCATCTCGGGCTTAGATAAAAAGAAATGGCTGCTGTTTTTTTTATATATAGATCTTTTATTATTTAAAAAGTACAAATAATATATAGTATATTGAAGTATCCACTGGTCCGGATTCACACAGTTAGCTATACTTTAAATGTAAGCCATACTTTAAATGTAAGTATAAACACCAAAACTCTTTTTATTTACTCCATAGATTTTGACTTTACAGAAAGTGGAATAATAAAAAACCTTTCCAAAGATGTAAAGCATGTTTCGATAGCTTCAGTGGTTCTGAAGTTAGACGTTTTTTTACTTTACAAAGGTTTTGGAATTTGGTTAGTTTAAAAATTTTGATTGAAAATTTGCCAAAAATTGTATAAAAAATCCAAAATTGTTTCGTAGTTGTGGGAAACCAAATTGTTTAAACAAATGAACAGATGAGAGGACTTATTTTGGTAAACAGGACAATATTTTGGTAAACAGAATCCCGACTCAAATTTTTCACAATCCTTTTATTAAATGAAATAAAACTAATCAGCTCAAACCATTCTTAAATGGGCACCTACTTCACAGGAAATTTCACGTTTTCTTGTCACCTCGGTTAATTGACCCCAAGATTAACCCAAAGACTACGTCAACTGACACCTCAAGTAATAGGTTCCGACTCAATCGATTCTCTTTGGAAAACAAAGCCTCTCAGAGAGAAAACCTTCTTTTGAGCTTTGATCTGCAAAAAGCTTCAGCAAGGGTAGCCTAAAAAGGACTTAGAGCCCCAAAGATAAGTGAAATTCTAAAATTCTAAGCGGTTTTAAATTATCACACTGTATCAAAAACGGAATTCAAATAAAAACATATTTTTTTCAAACTATTTTGAAGAAGATATGTAATTGGCGCAGTTGGTAGTGTGTCAATACTATATACTATACTTATAGTGTAATCAATCGAGATCATAGAACATCGTTGAAGTAGTATATGCTAATGCAACAGCTGCTATAATACTTATTGCTTACGTAAAAAGAACTTACGTCTTATTTTCATTTTGTAGCCCCGAAAATATACAAAACACAAAAACTTAAAATAAATTGGTGTTTCTTTTCAATTGTAGCCCGCTTTCATAGTGTGACCGCTACCAAAATAAATAAGAAATACAAACATTAAAATGGCTGAACCAGTGGCACAAATTGAAGCCAGATTAGGCAAGTCCCCAATTTTAGTGGAAGCACCAGGGAATTAGGTGCATTCATCAGACGAATCGAATACATTTTAAATTTGTATTTATCAACTGATCCGCGTCAAACACCTGTATTCTTCAGTGCAATTGAGATGCAATTATCAGAAAATGCCCAGCTATCAGCAGCAACCAATTGGCCCGATCTAAGGGTTGCTATCATCGATGAGCACAAAACCCAAACCCCATGCGAGGAATTACTAAGACGACTCAACAACACCCCTTTCAATGGAACCATTCGTAAGTTCGTCGAGGAACTAGAACACAAAATATTTTTCATAATAAACAAATTGTCGTTTTCTAATTTAAATACAGTGATCTATAATAATGCCATGAATAATACTGTAAAAGATCTAATAATGAGAAAACTTCCTGGCAGGTTGTTCATGACATTAGCAAGGCACGATATAACTACATCAAGAAGGTTGCTATGAATCTGGTTCTGATAAAGTTATATCATATAATTCAAATCAAAGTGGACAAGATAGAAGAAATTATCAAAGAAATAATTATTTCCAAATAAATAGTTCTTATTATAATAATAATAATCAACAAAGTTATAATTAGCAAAGTAAGTATAGACAACCAAATAATTTCAATCAACAACTATTTCGACAGGAATTGCATCAAAACATAAATCATGGTAGAGCTCAGAATCCTATGAATTATCAACAGCCACAATCTTCTTTACAAGCTACTAATTCTATAACTATTTATGATAAATATCCGATACGAGGTGTGGATGAAATACTTGACAAACTTCGAAAGTGTCAATATTTTTCAACAATTGACCTTGCCAAGGGTTTTCGTCAAATTCAAATGGATGAAAATTCTATTTCAAAAACAGCTTTTTCAACCAATAATGAACATTGGAAATACACACGAATGCCATTTGGTCTGAAAATGCACCGGCCAGATTTAATATACCGGCATTGCCTTTTTTTATTGTATTTTCTACTTCATAAGAGGAACACATATTTTCTATAAAAAATGTGTTTTCAAAACTTCGAGAAGCTAATCTTAAACTTCAACTTGACAAATGTGAGTTTATGAAAAAGGAAGCCAAATTCCTTGGACATATAATAACAAAAAAAGGAATAAAGACAAACCTAAAAAAATTGAGGAAATGCAAACATTTTCAATACCAAAATATGCGGATTTAATAGAAAATTCATACCTGATTTTGCCAAAAATTGCAAGACCCTTGACTTTAAACTTAAAGAAAGGATTCACTATAAATTCAACAGATAAAGGATATTTAGAAGCATTTGAGAAATTAAAACTTCTCTTTACATTAGACCCAATTTTAATTTTCCCTAACTTTGAAAAATTGATATCTTTAACAACAGATGCTAGCAATGTCGCCATTAGCGCAGTATTATCACAAAATCATAAACAGATTTGTTATGCTAGTAGAACTCTTAATGAATATGAAATTAATTATTCAACAATAGATAAAGAGCTTGTGGCCATAGTTTGGGCCACTAAATATTTTAGGTCTTATCTCTTTAGTACAAAATTTGAAATTCTTAGCGATTATAGAGTTTGGTATCATAAATTTGATAGAAATATGAAACTACAAAGATGGGGAATAAAATTAAACGAGTGTGACTTCACTATTAAATATTTACCGGGAAAGGAAAACCAGGTTGCTGATGCTCTGTCAAGAGTTAAGCTAGAAGATTTTTTAGGAGGATTTTAAAGGAGGTAAAATTTTAAAGTTTTAAGGGATGGGCAATGATGGAAATCAATTTTTTTTTAAATTTATATGTTTTAGGCTATGGGCCAATGATGGCTACTATAAAAGGATGGATAAAAGCCAAAGGCTATGATGGTCATCTTTTGGTTTTTTAATTTTTTTATTTTTAAGACTTTGAGAATCAAGTCCAAAATGACCAAAACTAAAAACTTAAATATTTTAGAAACGAAAAGTTTTTTCAAAACTTTAAAAGATGACCATTTGTAGTCAATTGCGTTTATTTCGATATTGAAAAAAAAAAAAACAAAAAGTCGATTTTGAAATTTTTGAGAAATTTTTAACTATGTTCAATTTTAAATAATTTCAAAACGGTAGGTGGTCATTTGAAAATATTGATGGTCATTGTTTATCACACTTCCAATAGTGTGCATAGTCCAAAAATAATGATTTCATTATTTTTTTCTTTGAAATTTTGTTTTAAATATTTCAAAAACTAAAAGTTTTTTCAAAATTCTAAAAGATGACCATTGGTGGTCATTTTGGTTTATTTCGATTTAAAAAAAAANATGGTCATTGTTTATCACACTTCCAATAGTGTGCATAGTCCAAAAATAATGATTTCATTATTTTTTTCTTTGAAATTTTGTTTTAAATATTTCAAAAACTAAAAGTTTTTTCAAAATTCTAAAAGATGACCATTGGTGGTCATTTTGGTTTATTTCGATTTAAAAAAAAAAAATTCAAAAAGTCAAATTTTTCATTTTTGAATATTTTCCAATCGGGAGGCATTTCAAAATATTGATGGTCATTTGTGGTCATTTGATGGGCAATCGATTGCACTCTTTTTTTCCAAAAAATATCATTTTACCCGACCCAACTTCTCGTAGCTCAAATACTTTGCTTGATTACACCCGAACTATTTATATAAACAACAACATAACTAAACTCGAACCTTTATCTTATATCGTAGCCAAAGAAATATTCCAAAATCACCTAAAACAATATTTTACAACCCAAACTACTTTATTAAAACTGTTTGCAATAATAATTATTAATATAATCATATACCTCAGTAAAATTCATATTTTTGCAAAACTTATTTTTGATTAACGGTTATATTAATAACTATATTAATCTTTCGAGTATACAGTTTTTTTTGTCGTATGCATTGACATGCGTTTCTATGAATTTATTTCTTATATGCTTTTCATCTATGGTCACTTTAGGATTTAAAGAAGACAAAGTCATACGTTCAATAGAAAGTTGATATTTGTGCACAGCTGAACTGACCTCCAGCAAAAAGCGATTTATTTTAAGAAATCGCCTTAATCGTTTTAAGAAAATTTCTTAATACAAAAAGTTTATATTGTTGCCATTTATTATTTATTTTCTGAGATTTATAACATTTTTGATTAAAAATGCCGCGTGCGCCCGAATTAAGTGAAAAGGAGAAGACTCAAATTAAAAAAATGGTTAAGTGTGGAGTTAAAGTTGGCGAAATTGCCAAAAGAATTATTATGCATCGCAATAAAATTGGAATTTTCCTAAAAAACCCAGAGAAATAGGCGCAATCGAACCGCAAGGAAGCCGTTTCGAAAATAGACGCGCGCACTAAACGGCACATTCGAGCCTTGGCAACAGCTAAGAAAATGAGTTGTTCACAAAGGCCAGGCTTGCCTTTTATGAAAGATATAAGTTTTGGGCAAATGAATTTGAAAAAGTGATTTTAAGCGATGAGAAGAAGTTTAGTTTTGATGGCCTAGATGGTAACCAAAAGTATTGGAGGGATCCTAGGCATCCAAGACAGACTTGCCATAAACGAAACCACGGTAGTGGCTCACTTATGGCTTGGGCCGCTTTTATTGCTAAAGGAAAGTCCCCTATATGCTTTGTACCAGGACGGATAAATGCGCAAATGTATACGGATCTCGCAAATGTATCAGAAGAGTTTCATGGCGAGGACTGGGTATTTCAACAGGATAACGCTCCTATACACGTTGCGAGGTATACGATGTCATTCCTGGAATCAAAAAATATACCCTTGCTGCAGTGGCCAGCAATAAGTCCGGACTTGAACCCAATTAAGAACCTCTGGGGCATCCTGTCAGCAAAAATCTACAAGAGTGGAAGACAGTTTGAGTCATTGAAAGGCTTGCAGGAAGCCATTGTTAAAGAACGGGATGCTATCGACACAAACACGCTCTAAAACTCGGTAAACTCATTGCCCAAACGTTTGGAATTGGTCGTACAAGAAAACGGAGGTTCTATACCATATTAAAATACCAATAATAATCTTAAGTGGTTTTGTTAAAAAATATTATTTAGTTCCTTGACATTTTGCACTTTTTCAATTTTGCACAAATATCAACTTTCGCTGAAGAATTTTTTCAATAACATTTTTTATGTATTAAACATTTTATAATTTAAAAAAAAATCATGTTTATCAAATTTTAATACTAACTACCTATTTAAAAAAAAATGGGGAAGTAACATATCAACAAAATTTTTTAAAGTGTATATCAGTAAATTTTTGTCTTGAAATTTGTTATCCAGCTGCAAAAAGCCTCATTCCAATTTTTGTAAAAACATAAACATTTAATTATTCCAATTCTACCAAAAACAGCCTCATTTCAGATTCCCAATTTCTAAGTGTCACTTCAGATTGAGAACAACAGGTGCCTCAGTTTAAAAGCTAACTACTTCAAACTTTGCACATGTAACGGTGTGTGTGAAAGAAAGAACCCGTCCTCTTTGGGGCCCTTTATAGAGTCCGGCTCTTGGTCGTCGGCTTGGGGGCTGGTGGTCTTGTTTGGGACGGATCGCACAAGTTACGTATAATTATCTAAAGTCGAGAATTGAACGTGTTAGCGGGAAATTAATTCGAAGATAGATCATGTAGAAATCTATAGAAGCCTACAATTTTGAAAAAGAATATGAGCGCGAAGGTGTAAACGAGCCGGAACCACTGGTGTAGATGTGGTCGCAATTTTCCCTCCCAATCTGTGATCACCATCGTTGAGATAAACTCTGGTGATCTGTTTTTTCCTACGATCGCTAGGTCATTATCTGAGTTCAGACAAATAAATGTTAGTTCATTTTTATGATTCATGGGTAACAAGGTTTCATGTTGAAGATAAACTTACAGTCTAACATATTAGTTTGAGGGACTAAAAATATTCAAAGTAGTTTAAAAAATATAATTATGAAATGTAATGCCAGGCCGAAGGGAATGCCCAAGATGTGGTCATTTTGGACATACCTACAACGACCCAGCATGTCCTGCCAGAAAAAATAGGTCATTTTGCTAAGATGTGCCAAACTATTATAAAGGTGCGATTTTTGAAGTTCCAGGGGGGTAACTTGGCCAAACTCCTACATACGCTGTGTGGGAGAGGAGGCAACGATCCCGAAACAAAGGAAAGAGGAATCGCCATGTTTCAAAATATCTAGTGATGAGGGGGAGGAACTCATAAAATGCCATGTAGGCGGCCGGAACAACCGACTGATCATTGACTCAGGTCCCAAGTTTAATCTTCTCAGTCACGCAGACTGGTCGCGATTGAAAAGAGAACAAGCAACGTTTTTCAAAGAGCAATTCAAGTCCGAAAAACAGTTCCGTATCCTAGTAATAAATTGCTACAAGTTGCTGGCCTCTGATAAATTGCTACAAGTAATTTGTATTTTTGAGGCCCCAATATCATTGGAACCAGGGGCTGAAATATTTGCTACATTTTACGAAATCTAAAATGGAAGACAATCCTCACTGGGTAGAGACACAGCAGTGGAGCTAAAAGTCCATCGGTTGGGAAGGAACATTAACCAAATAAAAGAAATAGAACCATTTCCAAAATGGAAAGGCATATAGGTGAAGCTGACAATAGACGATACTCTGAGACCAGTCCAGCAGCCTCTGAGACGAATTCCCGTGGCACTTGAGGATAGGGTTATGGATAAACTGAATGAAGTCCTGAGTCGCGACATAAATGAGCCAGTTACCTCTCCGAGCTCCTGGATATCTCCAATCGTTCTCGCATTTAAAGAGAATGGGGACATCCGTGTTTGTGTTGATATGCGACAGGCAAATAGAGCCATTTTAAGGGAGAACTACCCTTTACCCACATTCGATTCATTCAGGACCAGGCTTAAAAAAGCCAAGTTTTTCGCTCGCCTGGATTTGAAGGACGCATATCATCAACTGGCCCTGGGCATAAATAAATTCACATGGGGCGAAGCGGAGAGGATGGCTTTCAGCAACTTAAAGGATCAGCTAGCTGAGGTACCTAGGCTGGCATATTTACATAGAACTCGGGTAATTGCAGACGCCAGTCCCGTAGCCCTTGCCGCTGTTCTGTTGCAGTTCTCGGATAAAGGTGACCCGCTAATAATTTCTTTTGCTAGCAAGGCTTTTTCGGAAGTGGAAACAGAGAAGAACCTTGCTCTGGTTTGGGCTGTGGAAAAATTCTATTACTACCGGGCCGGACTGCATCTCGAACTGGTGACGGACCACAAGCCCCTGGAGGCAATCTTTAAGCCAACTTCAAAGCCTCCAGCTCGCATCGAAAGGTGGCTTTTGCGGCTGCAGTCATACATGTTCACCGTTATCTACACAGCTGGGAAATAAAACATTTCGGATGCGCTTTCGCGACTCTGCCAACTATCCACAGCGAAAGAAATGGATCCCAAAACGGAATATAGTATACTACGGCTGGTGCAGAGCTCCGTCCCTAAGTCCTTGAATTGGTTCGCTGTTATTGAGGAGAAACCGAATAGTAGTTCCAACACCATTAAGAGCACAAACGCTAGAATTAGCACATGAAAGCCACCCAGGAGAAACAGCAATGAAAGGTGTGGTGGCCACAAATGGACCGAGCTGTGGAAAAATTTGTCAAAGCCTGTCGGGATTGTTGCTATCTCAAGCGCCACGCCCACCCCCTATGGACAGACACCTATTCCCTACTGGGCCATGGATCTGGGTAGCAACCGACCTTTTAGGCCCTCTACCCAATGCATTGGTGAGTACATTCTGGTCTTCATAGACTATTTTTCTCGCTACTTGGAATACAAGTTTCTTGTATTCCTTACACAGGAATTTAGTTGAAATAGAGCGTGATGGTAGAAAGCTAACAAGGAATATCGGACACCTGAAGAAAGTTCCCGAAACGGCTGCCAAGCCTAAGGCACCCCAGACGCCTGAGGGAGGCTCAAGTCCAATCACTTTTCCAGCAAATGCGGCTTCCCAGGACCTCAATTTAACCAGCCGAATCCGACGACCGGACCAAGCACCCGAGCCACCCTTGAAGTTGAAACTCGTTAATAAAGGAGGGATGTGGGGACCGGCACTGGAAGAGAACCAACGGTATCCAGGAAGCGACGCGGCACCGGCAGAGAAAGAGAGGAATGATCAACAGGGCGGCACTCGAGAGTGAAGCGACAACGGGGAAAGGCACACTGCGAGCGAAGTGACCGCGACTCATTATTATTATTATTGGAAGAAAATTAATAAAGACAATAACCATTAACCAATAACCCGAAGTTGCCTGCTAATTTAGGGTAAAGTAATGGGTTATTACAGGGTGATTTTAAGATGTAATTAGGTTCATTTGTAGTCTTACAAACTTTACAGGAATTGATGTAACCCTTAACGCCAGTTGCTAAACTAGGTCAGAAATAATATCTCCTCATTCTTTCAATCGTTTTATGAATGCCCCCCATGAGAAACAACGGGGTTTTTGTGTGATTTGCAAAGAAATTCGGGAACTAAGGTGATCGAAATCCATAATTTCCTTGCGTATTCATTGTGGACCTGAATGTCCGTAAGATGTTTTGTTTCACGGTAGAGTTACCCATCTTCCGTGGGTTTTTGTGTGATTTGCAAAGAAATTCGGGAACTAAGGTGATCGAAATCCATAATTTCCTTGCGTATTCATTGTGAACCTGAATGTCCGTAAGATGTTTTGTTTCACGGTAGAGTTACCCATCTTCCACCTTTAGGTCAGGAAAATAATTTTCGTCAGGTACTAGGTTCAGCGATCCCCTTCGGTAATCTATGGTGAACCGAAATCTTTCTTTATTGCAGCCAGATATTTTTGCTCTTTTACCGTATACGGTGATCCTTATTTAACATATTCAATATGAATACGTTTGGACGTTCGTCTTCTTTCTCAAAATTTCGCACAAGCACCGTCCTTACTCTGGTCTTACTGGCGTCAGTATATTTCCAAAGGCTTTAAAAAGTTGGGACTACTTAGCACCGGACCCTCACACAACAGCGTTTTAACTCGTTAAATGCTTTAAGAGCCTTTTCGGTCAAGTCGAATCACTTCTTAGTCCTCATCAAATGTGTAAGAGGTGAAGCCAGAGACGCTAAATTCGGAACAACTAGCGATACCATCCGCATAATCCAATAAATCTTACGAAACTACGAAGGTTTTTATAAGCAGGAAAGCTGCTTATCGCGGAGATTTTCTAAGGATCCGTCCTAGTACCTCCCAATATTGTGACCTAAGCATTGGGGAAAAATGGCTTTTCCCCACATTAATTATCGATCCCGCTCGCTTTATGTGCAGCTATATTTTACAAAATACGTCCAAATGTCTCTCGAAACTAGAGGAAACCACAAGAGGTCATCTTAGTAGATAAAACCCTCATTTCAGAGATTTTAAGGTATAACATGACCATCAATCTTAACATTCTACTGGTATCGTTGCACAGTCGGAACGGCACTACCTTGAATTGATAAATCGGTCTGCCGGAAACTGAGACTCTATGTATTCTAGACTCTATGTGTATTCCACTGATCTGCGGCAGTGGGTATGCACCTTTTTTGTGAAAACCTTTCTACAATACAGACACATTCAAACCTTGTCGGGTTTCGCCACCATCACCATCGTAGAGGACCATTCCGATCCTTTAATCATGCCGAGTTTCTACATATGACAGCGTACAGGGACTTTTCCACAGCCGGTGAAACTGGAAAGTGACACTGTTTAATGGGTTTAGCATCACCTACGTCAATTTCAAATTGTTTTATTTTGGTTTTCCCCAACCCCTCTTGACCGAATGATGGAAAAAAATTTACCACAATCCAGTATGGTTCTTTGAGTGTCATGTTTATTAACATCGATAACACTGTCGTAACAATTTGGGTCTTTCTCCACTTCTGCTATCTTTAAGTGTTATGAAATTAACTTTCCTACTCCTAAATACAAATCTTGTTTTAAAGACGGTGCGATATAAACCGTAAAGGTCTTCGCTACGTTTTCGAATTCAACCTCATTAACCCTAATATTTGGTGACCAGTTTCATGAGCCGTGCTCGCCTTTTGCTTAAGGTACTTGTAAGCCATCTGGCTGTCAAATATCTTTTTGGCTAAACTTCTTTCAAAACAAGATAAAGATGCTCCTGAATTCAGCCACCTGCAGACAATTAAGCAGTTTCACTGGCAGAAAAGGACGAGGACCCAGAAAGAACAGAAAGTGATTTCTGGCGCAGAACCTCATGTTCATATAATCCGACCTCTACCATGTGATGGGATAGCTCGACGATCACTGCGGCAACAATCTTGTCCATAGTGACGACTAAACAACAGCAACAACAACCAGGAAAGAGGCGTAACAAGTTGTGCCAGGATTAGAGTATTCTTAAGTAGAATTTAACTCTTTTTTTTCTTTTGAAAATTATAGTGGATCGAACCAAGACTCATCCTCTTTTCCTATAGAGCATTGATCAATTGTTGGCAACATGTGCATCAAAACCCCATAATTTAATTTGAATTTAACCCGTTCACCGAAACATCCAGCGCTCCTGTCTATTGATCTGCGGACTTCGAGGGATGGTTGCGTGAGTAAATATTTCGACTTGAACATGTAACAATGCCGCTATAGGAAAGCTTATAAATATTTAGTCCATATCCCAATGATTGGTTAGACTTTGTTCTATCTTAACTTTTAATTTACATATATATATATTTCTATTTAGTAGAATAAGGAAAAATTAGGAGTAAGGTCTTAGGTTAAGCATACATATTAGATATTTGAAATGAAGTAAAATTATAGTTTAATAGGCACCTGAGCTGAACGATTTCACTATATATGGGTAAGGGCAGCAACAATTCGTTGTTGATTCTTTACAGGTAGGGCGGGCCAAGCAGAAGAACCTCACCACCTTAGTTGTTCATTAGCAAGGTTTCCTGTCTCTTAAAATTTTATAGTGTGGCGGTGATGCTGATTAGGAAGTAACCGTTCCCTGCCTCTTCCCTGAGCTAGGCCGCTTCCGTAATCAGAGTATGCAACCAATCGGTATCCACTTCACTGTGTTCGTCACAGGGTCTTTTAAAGGTTTGGTACTATCACTTGCAGGAATTTTAATTTCAGAAATTTGAATTATCTTCCAATGTATCAAGGACTAATTCGGATTAGTTTGTACGTCCGGTATATTTATTGAAGCATTTATTGATGCCTCATTTCTTCTTAATTATAAGGTCATGGTTTCTTTGTATGTATGTTTTTTGTATGTATGTATTTTATTTGTACTTCGACTTTGTAGTTTTTTTTCTTGCCGTTTTTTTTAGCACTTTAAACAGCTTGGATTATAAGTGTCGGCAGCGCCGCAACCATAAAAAAAATCCACCGATCCGACACCTATCGGATTTAGTAGGCTTTCCCTCTTCACTTGCTACTACGTAACGATGAGTCTTCTAAAATGGAGCCCCCGTATCAACTTCTCAAAATCGCCGTCGTCTCCTCTCTGCCTCAATTGCATTCGCAGGCCTCGCATAACAAGACATTTACATTTCGAAATAGTATCCCGAAATTCTCTTCTTAAGCGTAATCGCTTTAACTCTGTATATGAAGTTGTCTTCAACGGTTACACCGGTTCCAGAATATTTTAATTTTCAATTGTTTAGGATATGAGCTACTTTATCGCGACTTTTCTCTAACTCACGTGCTTCCGGCGCTTTACACCCAGATGGCCTGGTCAATGCCATTTCTAAAAATATTATATATCCTTTTTCTTCTACTGGATGATCTCGAGAAAATTAATAAAGTTTAAAAGTTTATAAAATGGTGTGAATAAATTCAGAATGAAGCTTTGGCCAGATAATATACTTATATCTTCTTAACTCTTATCTTCACTTACTTCTGCTATAGCCAGACCTCAAAATGAAATTAAAGCAAGAAAGGAAAGCAAACTTCTGGCGGTGCGGAAGTTGATATACCCTTGCTGTTAAGTAGCAGTATATAATATATGTATATGTATTAGGGCGGTTCGATTTGTAGGGGGTCAAAAAAATCGCTTAGGCACATATGATTTTTGGATTCTTGGGATCAAAATAAGAAACTTTGCTCAAGAGACCATACCTCTAAAATGAATTCTGATGTCCCTCGTTTTAACGTGAAGGAAAAATCCTGTTTTGACCCATTTAGAGTGCCCCAATCGAGTCCAAATGTATGAACGACCCCCACTAACTTTGGAGGGTCGACCCACCCATGCTTGTGGTACCCCCCTAGGATCCCACAGGAGGGATTTTCCCTTACAAAAATATCACAAAATCACAGCACCTAAAAGTATGCTATGAAAATGTAACTCAAAACCTGTTGCTCCGCCCACCGCCTCTCCTCCTTTTCGTCGCTTGGGGGCTCCAGGGGGTACCAAAGGGGGGTATGGGTGGGTCGACCCTCCAAAGTTAGTGGGGGTCATTCATACATTTGGACTCGATTGGGGCACTCTAAATGGGTCAAAACAAGATTTTTCCTTCACGTTAAAACGAGGGACATCAGAATTCATTTTAGAGGTATGGTCTCTTGAGCAAAGTTTCTTATTTTGATCCCTAGAATCCAAAAATCATATGTGCCTAAGCGATTTTTCAATCGACCCACCCTAATATGTATTATCGGATCGTAAATAGTTTGCTGATCCTTATAAGAGTTTCACCATCGAATCAAGTTTCTAATATAAATGTTTGCAACCTAAAAAATAGCAAGGTTGTGTAATTTCCGATCGTTTAGTTACATGGCATTTCTTTGCCCAAAATGGATCTGTACCAAGTCCCATCTTTTTAACTTAAAAAACGTCAAAGTTATGTCAATTCCGATAGTTGTATGACAGCTACAGGATAAAGTGGGCCGATCTTAAAATTTTGTACATAAGATATTTTGGCCAAATTTAACATGTGCAAAAAGTCCTAAATCTCTAACTTAAAACACACTAAAGTTATGGAATTTCCGTTATGGCAGCTATAGGATATGGCAGCTATAGGATATAGTCGACCGATCCCGGCCGATTCCGACTGCCTGCAAACAAAAGAAGAATGTATGCAAAGTTTCAACTCGATAGCTTTAAAACTTAGAGACTAGTTTGCGTAGAAACGACTCAGGAGGTGATCCTGATCAAGAATATATATACTTTAACGGATCGGAGATGTCTCCTTTACTGCGTTGCACACTTTTGACCAAAATTATAATACCCTCTGCAAGGGAATAACAAGAAATGAAAATGACTCCGACAGGCGGAGTCGAAATTACGCAGAACTTCAACTTAAAGCTGGTCACATCTCAATATCAAACATCCCCATCAAACAGATCAATGTAACAGACAACTAGATGGACATTTGGGAAATGCTTAAAATGGGAAATGCTGCAGAATCGTATTTCTAGTATAACTTTTAACGAGAAGTCGGTTAGATTGAGGTGTCAATCGACGCATATTCAAAGGTAGAATGTAAATTAAGAAAAATATGATATCTGAGAGCACCCCATTTTCACGAAATTTTCCTTCAAACTAAATGACTTTTTAAAAATGTTTTACAAATTATTTTTTTAAACAATATTTTGTTTTATTATTTGGCAAATGTTTTAATATTTTTTTATTTTTATTTATTTATTTTTTTTGGGCGTCTCCGCTGCATACGCACAAACCAGCTCTCGACTAGCCGACCGTTAGTTAAGGCAAATTAGTTATGGCAAGGAGCAATTCGTTAATAAACAATGTAAAAAGTAAGAGAGCAAGATGGCTTTCTTGGGGCATACCAGATGTGACGCGGTCGTATTTGAAAAAATTTGAATTTGCATTCAAAAATAAAATAAAAATAGTAATAATAGGAATAAAAAATTGTATTTTTCAACGTCGACTTTAAAATTAGCCGCGTATTGACGATGGCGTGACACTACGATACTCTCGTATATACTCTGGTGAATACGCTAACTATAAGCATACAATTTTATGTTAAGTCCCGCAAATTATCCAAACAAATATTGTGAAATAATGAAAGCAAAAATGAACAGGAGTGACTTTCTCCCTTATAATGTGCATTGCGGAATCTTCTTGAAATGCAGTATGTGTGGACGAATGCAACTCCGCGAACTACATTTTTCCTGCAGTCATTGAAGCACAAGCGCCATCGTCCGGTGTTCCCTTCGGCTGTCGTACGGTCACGATTTCTGAGTCGCTTCCCATAAAATTTCTTATGCTCAACTCTTTAACTTTAAGCCCCGTTAATATTTTTATATTGAACCTCCTCAGATAGCTTCTTCTTATCGAGTGCTTCTTCATTCCTCTCTCTCACTCAGCTGCTGCTTCAAAAAGCTAAATTGCCGGTTATGCTATATAGTATAGGCAATGCTGGAATACCAACTCTCGATATGCCTCTGTCTACAGACACAAATGTCAAAGACCAGCAGTCAGAGGCAGTCACCCTGTCATACAACAGCGGTCGTGAACCGACCTTCATGCCGGTGTCAGCGTAGACATCGTCAGTTGGAAAGTTCCAAGGAATTTGAATCTAGGATTTGTGATAATTGGTGACCCTCCACAACTTAATAACATCCAAGTCCCGCCGCAAAGAAACAAAGACTTCACTGCCTTAATCATTTTTTGGAAAAATGCCAATTCAAAATTTGCAGTCAATCACAAAAAGCTAGTTCACTCTACGAGGACTTGGTGTACAAAAATAACAGGAAAAAATTTGCGGCGGTAATCGCCTATGCATATCCTAAGTTCAAGTATCCTGGAACAAGTACAAATCGAACTCTTCCTCCTGTACGCGCAACGGACATCAATCTCTCACAAGTCATGACGACAGCCGACACAGTTATAGATCATGAAAGCCTGTAAAGCTATTAAGAACAATCGACTTTGACTTTTCCACACGACATGAAAGTCTGATATTTTTAACGTGAGCACCTGCCATGTTGGCTTAATCTCACGGCCCCCTTGGTCGTGGGATATGAAACTAAGCGTCCACATCACATATCGGTCAATTTTATTTAGTATATAGTAACATATCTACAGTAGACAGTAAGTCGCACACACATTTACCAAGCACTTTTACTAGTAGCCAGTTTCCCATAACGATTCGAGGATCATTCGAGCTTACTAACATCCGAGACACCCTTAGTAACAAGCATGCGTAGTAGCACTAACCATAAAACATATAGACAACTATATGTTGTATTGTTAGTGGTAGTAGTTAAAGAAAAAAGTCGGGGACTAGAAGAAATCGTAAAAGATGAATCATAAAACTCCAGACTACTAGAGTAAAGTAAATTCAATACCAACCCCAAATTCAGGAAAGTTTCCACGTCATAACAAGCGCATTCAAGAGAACGAACGCACTTGTCTTTTAAGAGTAATTAAACAAAGAAAATCATTGATCGGTCGGATCTTTAAACAGTGCTCTCGACTTTCTCAATGTGGGACTTATTCGATCCCTATAAAAATTCTTCTCACTAATCAGCTAGCAAGTCACAGTTTGAGACTTTC
The DNA here is from genome assembly GCA_021223865.1 of Drosophila pandora. NCBI lineage: Eukaryota > Metazoa > Arthropoda > Insecta > Diptera > Drosophilidae > Drosophila > Drosophila pandora. The sequence goes on along the minus strand of JAJJHT010015775.1, from coordinate 427,808 downwards.
CTTAACGATTAAGTTGGTGTATCTTCAAAAATTAAATAAGTAGTTTGTACTAAAAAAAAGATTGAAAATAAATATTATATTTGAACAATTCTATTTCAAAACTTATAATTGGCGCAGTCGGTAGGATCGTTTTAGAAAGACCTTTTATTTCAGGATCAATCAAACAATCCTTTGGAAAAGAGCGCACCTAAATTTGATCCACAAAAGAACTACATGATTAAAACCGCGTGGTTACAAAAAAGAAATCGTAAAATAAAACCTACATGAATTCGTGAGTCGCATTAAAAGAACCTAAGCGTTAATTCTTAAAATATGGAATCGAGACGTATATACCTACGTATATACTCGAGTCGCATTGTTTGACTCGCCGGTATAACGGTAGGTCCCGAAGTCGTAGTCAAAGAACGTATAAAAATTTTGACTAAATGTACCTGGATTCTGCAAGGGTCTGATCGAGTTGACCAAGCGCTTACTGTGATCAGGCTGGAGTTAATGTGAGATACGGGATCGCGGGAGCAACACTCTAAGTCAAATTCCGATCAACCCAGCAACATTGCAACACAATTGTGATACAATGTTGCCCAATAGTAAGAATCGTTTTCTAAGAAATATCAATAATCACATACGCCGCCGAAATCTGCTGACCACGCGATGTGTGGGCAATCACCAACACATTCTGCCGCAACGCTCTGACAACGTTCTGCAGTTGCAGCCACGACACATAGCTAGCTTAGAGTATAAAAGTAAAATGTAAATCAGAAAAAATTCAGTTCCCAATAAAGAGACAACGTTAAACTAAAAAAATTAACTGGCGCCCAAGCAGGGACCCGGGGATATTAAAATATCCAAGGGTCCAGGGACCTCAGGGAGAATCGGTTAAGTCTGATTCAAGCGAATTAACTTCGGCAGTGGTTTAACTTGATTAAGTTCAGGTTAGCGAGGATCATCCTTTCACGACCCGCAGCGATTTACCCGGAATCGGCGGACCTCGGGAAAATCGGTTAAGTTGATTTAAGTGACAAGGACCCAAGAAGCAGTGCCCAATACGATTAAGTTCGAATTAACTTCGGCAGTGCTTTAACTTGATTAAGTTCAGGTTAGTGAGGATCATCCTTTCACGATCCTGAGCGACATACCCGCAATCGGCGGCCAGCCCGCAGGACAACTTCTAATTGTGTGAGCTGCAGGATCCTGAGTAGGATGCAAAAGGAAGAAATCCGAGTCACGAGGAAGTGTGGACGCATCATCAAAGTTATGTAAGTTAGTGATTAAGGGAAAATAAATACAAAGAATCAAAGAGATATGAAAATAAATTAAGTGAAAATTAAAAGTAAAATTGAATAATACCAGAATATTTCTAAAATTAAATTAAATAAAAAAGAAAATTTCCATATATTTTAAATCATAATACATTATTCCAAATTAAATCAAAATGTAACTTTAAAATAATAATAAAAAAAAATACTGATTCACACATACAAACTAATAAATTTGCAACATTCATAAATATTTAAAAAGAAACAAAAAAAAAATTTAATTTTGAAATCGTTTTAAAATTAGAATATTAGTGCACTTTAAAAGTACCATGGCCAATCAAGATAATTTACTCAGGCCACCAGTACTTAATACAGAACAAATTACTGTACAAAGAAATCAGCACACACAAGCGCAACCAAATATTAACATGCCAAATCAAGAAATTTTAGTAAACATAGTCCAAAGCATTCTAGCAGATCAACTACCCGTTTATTTAATACAAGCACAAAATTCAACTTTTGACTTTGCAAGTTTAGAGGATCAAAGAATCCAACCACAGTACCAATCAAATTTAACAGACCTAGATAAAGTACCAGATATAGTGAGCTGAATTCAATTCATGGAAGAAGAGTGTTGACAGAGTGTTAGAAGTTTATAAAACCACAATAGGAACAGCTAAATATTTTGGAATATTACACACAATACGTAATAAAATAACCGGTAACGCCGACACCGCGTTAGAATCTTATAATGTCCCACTAAATTAGAAAGCAATTTCCAAATGCCTCACATTACACTATGCTGATAAACGAGACGTAGGTACTTTAGAGTATCAAATGACCACCATAATTCAGGGTCAGAATCAATCAGTAGAAGAATTCCATCAGGCAATTTATACTCATTTATCTCTCATCCTAAATAAAATAAGTTGTATGGAGTTAGGTCATGAAACAGAACAGCTAATCCGAGGGCTTAGAGGAGACTTATCAAGACTCCTAGGCATGAAGGAACCAACTGATCTTCCTTCAGCACTACATTTATGCCTCAAACTAGAAAACCAAGCATATCGTACTAACCATGCAACATTCAAGGGGCAACAACATAATTTTTAAAGCATCCCCCAAAAACCTCCACTTTCACCGCATCATTCATAAATCTTTAATAATCCAAGTATCAACCTAAGACCACAGATAACACCTGGAAACGTTCAAAACCAGAATGCATTCTATATGGCCCGACAATTTAATAACCATACTGTACAGCCACCAATGCGTCATCTATTTAATAAAGTGCGACCATTTCGAACAGCACCACAACCATTTTGTCCGTCTGCACCAAAACCCGAACCAATGGACATTGACAGAAGTCTTCAAACTATGCAAATTAACTACATAAATCAACCGCAATTCGAGACGGGTAAACGACCCCCAATTATGCCAATTAACGCTTACGATGCAACTAAGCGTCAACAAAATTTCAATATTCAGACAAACTCCAAAGACTCAACAGAAACAGAATGAACAGACCTGACCACAGACAACTATGAACAAATGGTCGCAGCTCAAGACGAGCATTGACATCATTGAGGAATACACTGAAGCCATTGATAAAGTTGATAAAGAATCTCAATATGATATTTCGTTACTCAAAATACTAATAGATACAGGATCCAATAGAAATTATATTCAGAACAAATTAGTGGCAAACCCATTCCGTGCTGCTTCCGTTGGAGGCGATGTACAGATTACACATTATAAAATGGCAAACTTATTCAATGACCCAAACGCAATAGTAAAATTCTTTTTACTACCTACTTAAAAACTTTTGATGCGATATTAGGAAATGACAGTTTACAAGAGCTAGGAGCAATAATTGATACTAACAGAAAACTAATGTATCTCAAAAACGGCTCAATTGTCAACATAAAAGAAAACAAATTCGAAGCAGTAAATACCATAATACCCAGAATAGAACATTTAACGAATAGTCAAAAATTCAAGTTGGGCGAAATTTTAAAAAAATATCCAAACCTGTTCGCAGATCTGATATGAAACTTACTTATATTACTAATGTCAGAGGAGAAATCAGTCCGAAGAAAATAAAAGAAAGAAGAAATATTTTAACCTTAACCAGTCGTTGTCCGGTTGCAGGAATCAAGCTGATCATGGATAGAATGGCTGGATCGGCCAATACCTGTAAAGAACTCTTTTGTTAATCAAGCTACTTTATCTTTCAAGATTCTATTACTCTTACTATGTCTGCCAATAACAATGGGAACAGTGGATATTAATAATTTCACCGACGCACACATTGTTACCATTTATAAGGAGATAGGAAAACTAGAAGTAACGACCACAAAGCTAATGCATATAATTGAACTCGACCAAATAGAAATTGAACTTAATAAGATACAAACGCACACCCTAAACGATCTAAGAAATAGCTCAAGTATTCTCCGCATTAAATACACTGACACAAAGAAACCGTCAAGGAAGATCAATCAATTGGATTGGTTCTGCTTGGAAATATGTAGCTGGGAACCCAGACCACGATGACTTAGTTCTGATGAAGAATAATATCAATAATGTAATTAACAACAACAATGAACAAGTTATCATCAATAAACAATTACAACAACAATGAAGAAGTTATCATCAATAAACAATTACAAGACAGAATTAACAACCTAACAACTAAATCTAATATGCTGACAAATTAAATAAGAAAGAATGATCAATTTAGCAATGAAATAGCCACGAGTCTCTAAAATCAGGTCAGACTCTTAAAAGAAGAAATAGTAAACGTAAAATATACCGTTCAATGGGCCAAATCAAATATAGTAAACACACTTCTCCTCAACGACCATGAAATACAAGAAGTCTACAAAATCTTTACAAAAATCAATTTGACTGCATTATCAGTAGAAGAAATGTTAGAATTGGTGGATGTTACTGTTTACATAACAACAAAAAAGCAAAGCTAACTTCGGGCGGAGCCGAAGTTGATATACAGTTAAGGTTGTGCCATTTCCGATCGTTCAGTCATATGGTCGCTATAGGATATAGTCGGCCGATCCTGATGAAATTCGGCTTATTATTTTTCAAAAATTCAGATTACTTTTTCAAAAATGGAATCTGTACCAAGTCCCATGCTTCTAACATAAAAAACAACAAAGTTATGCCAATTCCGATCGTTCTATGACAGCTATAGGATATAGGTCAGCCGGACTTATGAAATTTTGTACATAAGATGTTTGGGCCAAATATAACATGTGTGGAAAGTCCCAACCCTCTAACTTGAAAAACACCAAAGTTATGGCATTTTCGATCAATCAGTTATATGGCAGCTATAGGATATAGTCGACCGATCCCGGCTGTTCCGACTTATATACTGCCTGCAAACAAAAGAAAGATGTGTGCAAAGTTTCAACTCGATAGCTCTAAAACTGAGAGACTAGTTTGCGTAGAAACAGATAGACGGTCAGACGGACGGACGGACAGACGGACATGCTTATATCGACTCAGGAGGTGATCCTGATCAAGAATATATATACTTTATAGGGTCGGAGATTTCTCCTTCACTGCGTTGCACACTTTTGACCAAGGGTATAAAAATGCAATTGTTTACATATTAACAATACCAGAGCTAGAATCCACTAATTACGAAACCAAATTGTTAAAACCTGTAGTAAGAAACAAAACTATTGTACACTTAGAGAATTACGAAATTTTTGTATTTAGGGATAAAATATACAGTGTACCAAAACTTGCAAAACACTAAACTACATTAAAATCTGTAAAACACAATATGTTGAAAGTATAAAAAATATAAATTGTATTCCTAAGTTAGTTCAGGGAAAACCATCTACGTGCGACTACAGCAACTCAGAACACATAGAAGAGATAGAAGAAATAAGTAACGGATTAATTTTATTGAACACTTCGCCGGCAATTTGTCACTTGTTATTTGTTACATGATCCAGCCCATATTATGTTGTTACATGACCCAGCATCTACGAGGTCAAAATTAAAACTAAGGTCTTCAACAGAACAGTAAAATGAGAAACGAATATTATAAAACCAGGAGCGCCATAAATACAAATGAGTCCAAAAGTTGAAGATCGTCTCCAATTTTTATCACTGGAATATCTTCAGGCACTGCACATAAAAAACAATAAACACTTACAAAACATTAAGACACATTCATCTATCAATCGCATCGCTATAATTGCAGTGCTCGGAGGCACAATTATATTCATCGTAGCATCCCGGTTTTGGACAAAATCTAAAGAAAAAATAATTCTGCAAATCCAACCTGAGACACCAACAATATTAAAGAACGAAATGAAGACTATCAACACCCCACCTAGAAGATTGCAACCGGCATTCAATAACATCCCATACTTCTAAACACCTGTTGAGGACAATCAGGAATTTAAGGAGGGAGAGTTAAGTGCTTAAATGCTGGCACACTTAAATGTTCGAACGTTGACTTCAAATTCCGATCAACCCAGCAACATTGCAACACAATTGTGATACAATGTTGCCCAATAGTAAGAATCGTTTTCTAAGAAATATCAATAATCACATCTGCTGACTACGCGCTGTGTGGGCAATCACTAACAAATTCTGCCGACAACGCTCTGACAACGTTCTGCAGTTGCAGCCACGACACATAGCTAGCTTAGAGTATAAAAGTAAAATGTAAATCAGTAATTCAGTTCCCAATAAAGAGACAACGTTAAACTAAAAAAATTAACTTACATATACTAAGCCTAGGGAAGGTCAATGTTAAGGACGTGTTCCCCCAATGTTAGTGCCAATGTCACCCACCTCTGAGACTGCTGACTCAGATTGCTTGATCATGCATTTCGGCTTAGCTCGCTGGCTTTGCTTGCTTCGGTCAGTCGGTCATTCTTCCCGCTGATACTGCTGATTTCTGCTTCTGGTGCCGTACTGGGTTATTGGGTTGGATATTGTTTCATGCTTATGGCTAATTATTACTAGATGTGCCAATAGGTTAGTGGGTCTGGTCATTGCTTATTGTGACATGCTGATGAAAATTTATTAGATCAGATTACTAGGTGTGAATATAAGTTGTAAAGACCTCAATTGTATTTGCGTTAATTCCTAAAAACCTAATCGTAAAATAAACTCCATGTGCATTCACGAACCGAGTTGTAACAACTTCAAGTATATTTACGGATAAACCCCAAAACAACCGAATAAAAAAATAATAATATCATTATCGCTGTTATCGAAACTCCACCTCAACCAACTCCTTCAACAATTAAAGGTGGTTAAAAATTCCGATTGCACCCCAGACAAACTCGGAAGCTTCATTAGGGAAATCACCCCAGGAAACCTTCTCGCCATGTACCCCACACAGGATCCCAGACAAGCATTGGTTGTCTTTGGAAGAATCAGACGAATCCTTATTGATTGACAGGAGCACAGAATTGGCCAGCAATGAAGACAGCTCTCATAATGGATCTCATTCAAAGATCAAAGAGAATCTACTGAAAAATCTAGAAGAAACTAAATTTAGAAACAGCATACGTAATCTTAGAGTTGGAACAAAAATATCCAGAAGCATTTTTGAAAAACTGAAATTAGAATCTAGAGCCGTAGAAAAAATGAATTATACTAAACTTTTAGAAAAACCATAAGCGAAACCATTGATAGAAAACTTTCCGATAGATTATACATGTCCCTAGTTAGAAAAGATATTTTATCTATTATGAAAATAAAAGTAGCGTTTATGGAGTTGGGATTATTTGATGCCAATCCAAGTAAACATTATTTTAAGTTTAATACCAAGGATATGGGAAATAATAATCAGAATCAAAATCGAAGATATTCTGGTTACCATTCACAGTTTTCTGTCAGAACTCTGTCTCCTCAGAATTTTAATAAATTTTAATAATCACCCTCAGTTGTCATACTACCAAGAAAGCTTAAGATCAAGACGGCACAAAGTCCATTAAATTACAACTAAAAGACAAAGAGAAAGTACTAATGGAAAAAACCTGCATGGACATAAATTTTCAGCAAACGGAGAGTCAAAGCGAAATCCATTTATAAAATTAGTAGTAAATAAAAAAAATGTATAAAGTTATAATAGTCACAGGATCTTATATTTACATTATGAAAGAAAATTTCACAAATTTGGAATAAAAATATCGAAAATTTTAAAGTTTAAACAATTAAAGGACTAGTAAATTTGTCGAAAGCCATAAAATTAAAACCCAGCGAGACTTGTCCGTCCGAACAACAATTTTATATACCATTTTTTTCATAGTTATGATATCCTGTTAGGTCTTTGAATCAAAATCAGTTAAATTAAATAATAAAAACTATACATTTTACTACACAAATAAAAATTTTGAAAAGGAAGAGATTGCAATTAATTTCCTCACTCCAGTCTCAGTCGAAGATCCAACTGTAAATTTCGCAATTCAAAATTCGGCCCAACATCGGTCCAAAGAAGGCCGATGCCTCAGGAAAGAGAAATTAGTTTTTGAAACTAGAAATTTTCTATCCCAAGAAGGGGTGAAATTTTGGATAAACTATTGATTTAGCTAAAGGTTTTCATCAAATTCAAATGGACTATAACTCAATCGGGAAGACAAAATTTTCAACTAAACATTGCCATTGTAATGCTATCAGCTTTTTGGGGCTGTTTTTTTCACCTTCCACATTTCCACCTTCTTTATTAAAAAATTTATTTGGGGGAAAACTCTCATAAGGATCGGACAATAGTTGTTCGATATCAGATACGATCTGATATATATATATATAATAATGACTGCAATGATGTACGAGCATTGGTTCCACCCGAATTAGCATTCCTTTCTTTATTCTTATACCCTTGCAGAGGGTATTATAATTTTGGTCAAAAGTGTGCAACGCAGTGAAGGAGACATCTCCGACCCTATAAAGTATGTATATATATTCTTGATCAGGATCACCTCCTGAGTCGATATGAGCATGTCCGTCTGTCCGTCTGTCTGTTTCTACGCAAACTAGTCTCTCAGTTTTAAAGCTATCGAGTTCAAACTTTGCACACATCCTTTTGTTTGCAGGCAGTATATAAGTCGGAACGGCCGGGATCGGTCGACTATACCTTTCCACACATGTTATATTTGACCAGAATATCTTATGTACAAAATTTCATAAGGATCGGCCGACTATATCCTATAGCTGTCATAGAACGATCGAAATCGGCATAACTTTGGTGTTTTTTAAGTTAGAAAGATGGGATTTGGTACAGATTCTATTTTGGGAAAAACAATCTGATCTGCCAATTTTCATAAGGATCGGCCGACTATATACGATCCGCTATCTATCTAATAATATAAGATGCGTGGCGCCACCTATCGGACTGCGACTGAACTGCAAGGGTATATCAACTTCGGCTCCGCCCGAAGTTTGCTTTCCTTCCTTGTTATTTGATATTTTGGGTATTGCATGAATGTTTATCGCCGGTATTTTAAATCTTCAAGAGCTTTTTAGTTGATTTCATTATTATTTAATATTTATTTAAAATTAATTTTGTTTTNGTATACCATTATAAAAAGTCGTCCATATGTATATGTATGTATGTTTGATCACATAAAAATAAAAAAAAAATACTTCGGCGGAGTTGATATACCCTTGCATATATATACTTTGGATCGAATATAGTTGTCCGATCCTTATGAGAATTTCAACATCAAATCAATTTTCTAATAAAAATGTTGGACTTAGCAGGTGGCTGCACAGCATAACAACATGAAAGCCAACAAAAACACTCAATCGCTTTTAAGAAATTTTTACACTGAAAAAATTGATCAATGGCTTAAAAATAAAAAGGTACGTTTTTTTTGTATATCTGGACTCCAAATTTTGAAGTAGTAGGAGTATTTGTTTCCCAGTGAAAGGGCTTGGAATGACTGCCACATTTTGTTTTGACAAAGGGAGAGTGCTACTACGTGTTCCCCTGCTTTATAGGGTCTCATATGTGTATTTCTATGGATACCAATGATTTCGTTATTAAATTTTTAAATTTTCTTAAAGAATTTAAAACCTTGAACCGAATAATTACGTTTTACAGAATATAATTCATTTAAATAATTATATAAATTTATTATATATATAATAATTATATATATTATAATAATAGCTGTAAACGACTTGAACAATAAATAACTTTAAGCTTTTTACTTTAAACTAGTATTCAATAAAGCAAATTTTTTGTTACCCATTTTGGATTGCCTTTTGACGATCAACAAATGTTGGATATACAAAGTCTAGATACTTCCACTCATTAACGATTTCAAGTTGACTTTCACTCGCGGAGCTTTGAGCATTTGTGTATTTATAAGTCTGTGACATGGCTGAAATAAATACATTTTTTTTTGCCAGCACAATTAAATATATTATTACAAAAAGATTTTGAAAGATTGAGTACTTCATATTTATAGCGTTTTTTGTTTAATTATTTAATTTTAATTAGCAGCGTTAAGTTATTGAAGTTACATTGACTGAAGAAAAGTAAACGACTGCGTTTATAAAAGATTTAACCACTTCATAAAGCTTTTGGGCAGCTTTGTAAAGAAAAAGCCTATTTTATATACATATTAATAAGCTTTTGAATAGGTTAAACCACAAAAAAAGAGCGGTTTTCGACTAGAGTCGGAACATGCGGTGGCGAACCGCATGCCTCAGCTTGCGAGGAGACATTATATATAGCCGAGGAATTAAAAATGTTCTGTGTGTTCTTGTGAATTGTTTAAATTAGATCATTTTTATCCAAACATTGGTCACATTGTTAGGTTAAAAAAAATTGGAGTTGTTACCAAAACTGTGTAATCTTTGTTCTACAATTTTCTTAATTTAACCTGCCTACAATTAAGTAAATTAACAAAATTACACATTAACAATAAAGGAAAGAAAACTTCGGGTGGAGCCCATGTTGATTACTGTTGCTTAGGTAGCAGCTTATATTATTATAAATGTATCGGATCGTATATAGTTGGTTGTGCTTAGCTCATAGTTGGCCAATCCTTATGAGAATATATATATATATATGAATGATCGGAATTGGCATCACTTTGTTGTTTTTCAGCTAAATGAATGGGACTTTCAACGGATTCCATTTTGGGCAAACTAATCCGATCTGCTTAATTTCATAAGGATCGGCCGAACATATCCTTAGTTTCCATGTTACTGAATTGAGACACTAGATAGTGCAGAAACAAACAGGCAGAGATACAAACAGACGGATAGGCGGACATGCTTATATCGACTTAGAAGGTGATCCCGATACTTTATAGGGTCCTTTACTGCGTTGCAGACTTTTGAAACTGTAATACCCAATATTCTCCAAGGGTGTAAAAACGAGGAAAAATATATTTCTTGAAATCATTCGAAATGGAATGTCTGATCAGGACAGTTCAGTCACCAATCGACTCGTATTCAAGAGAATTGGGACAAGTGATAATTTAATCACAGCGGCGGCAGTTTGCTAAGTGGCGACACGCCTGGCCGAGCTTGTAAATAGAAGAATTAAAAATTTTCTGTGTATGTTTAATCTGAATGAGTTTATATCAATTTCAAGGTATTGCTTCATTAGATCGATTCATCCAAACATTTGCCAAAAGTAGTTTGGTTTAAAAGAAATTTGCGTAAAACTCATTTGATTGACCCAATTGGGGATAGTGGGGACAATGGTGTCACCAGACAACACATTTTTAAATACACAGATACTGCTAAAAAATACACGTCGATTGGTAACTCAAAAAATTTAAAAGTAAAAAAAAGTTTGTCGAGTCTTTTAATAAAAAAGTCCCGTCTGCATTTGCCTTTTTTTTTCTCTATACAATATTAAAAATTAAAAAAAAAATTGGTAATTTTAATACTAAAACTTTAAATATATTTGTTCTACGATTTTTTTACTCAAAGTTACCAAAAAAAATTAAAAAGACTTTTAAATTTAAAAAAGCTAACTTCACATGACGTTCCACTTTACACTTCGTCGCTACAGACGTGTATTTATTGTGCTCCGGAAATAAAAGGTTTACAATAAAATCGTAAAAGTGCAGTGACTGGATTAAAAAAAAACTACATTAAAGCGAAAAGACGCTTTCTGCGATAAAATCGCGAATGTTTATATTAATTAGTCAATCAATTAATATAAAACCAAACAACTAAAGCTAATTAAAGCTAATTAACTCAACCTTTATTAAAACTTCTCACAACGACGTTCGCACACAACGTCAACGTGAGTAAGATGAGAGACGGCTCTCAGTACAAAGAAAGAAACCGAAAATGATCATGCGCGGTCAATTACCCCGAACTTGACCGAACTCTTAAATGTAGCGAGCGAGAGAGCGCGTTCTTGCTCCCCCTCGATACCATCGACCAGCGCAGGTATGCACTGACCTACGCTCATCAGCTGTATTAGACACTGCAATCTCTGGTATGGATCGCTACATCCAAATAAAAAGAAAGCTGAGCCCCCTAAATTCTCAACGAAAGATAGCCCGTGGCAATGATAGCTCAATACCTACTCGACAATCATATCGACGTAATGCTGCTTTCAGTAAACACACCTTACAAACAAATACAATTTCCAACTGAGAGGCTATACATTCTACGGATCACATCATGCACATGGTGGGACTGGAATTCTAATCAGGAGCCGTATTAAGCACCACTATCATAACAAATTTGCTAAAAAATACCTACAGGCCACATCTATAAATATATAACTAAATACTAGCAACCATGCAGGTTTTCAAACTAATTAGGAGGTTATGGCAGCAGGAGACTACAATGCCAATCACACACACTGGTCATCTCATGTCGTGACTCCAAAAGGAAAACAGCTCTATAATACAATTATCCTGGCACACCATTTACTGGCCAGCGGGCCCAAAGAAACTACCCGACTTAAAAGACTTTGCGATTACCAAAAACGTCCCCAAAAATATGATAATGCCTTTGCCTTTTGGATCTGATCACTCACTTGCCATCTGATCACTCGCCTGTCCTGTTTCTTCTACTCCGACATCCAGGAACATTGGAACAACCATTAAAATTGACCTCACAGAAAACCCACTGGGTTAAGTACAGAAAGTATATTCTCACTTCAACGATGAAGCCATCGTAGACAGCTTTGTTAATTTACTGGAGTCTGTACTAGTCTCTGCAGCTCGAGCTTCAACACATCAAATTACAAACACACAATGCAACCAAAAGAAGACAATGGAGAGCTCACCCTACTCTGCGCGATGCAGACTGCGCCAGCACATTTGCCAACCACCTTAAACATTTTTCCTACAAAATCCTGCTACTAGTGCGGTTACTCTGTCGACCATTCCATATTTCGTTTGGGCGATATTCAATTAGCTCATGTTAAAGCAACATGAGCTAATTGAATATCGCCCAAACAAAATCTCTACCATCATAAAAAATCAACTGAATCCGAAAAAATCCCCGGGCTGCGACTTCATAACTTCCAAAATGATCTTTGAGCTTCCATATTGCGCCGTAATGATAGCAAAGACGGGAAAAGCCCACACAATGCAAACATCGTACAGACCTATAAGCCTACTTTTTAGCCCTTTAAAAATGCGTTTTAACTCAGATAAACACATACCTAAGAATCCAGAAAGGAATCATGTAACATCCATTTATGTTTCATGAAAAGCACGGAACAATTGAAATGGTCCACCTAATCAGCAATACATCAGAAATTCGAAACGAGTTCGAACGAGAGAACTGCACTGTCATATTTTTAGACGTCTCCCAAGCCTTGATAGAGTGTGGCTAGAAGGTATACAAGATCAAGAAAATGCTCCCCACAACAACCACAAGCTTCTAGAGTCTTACCTTTACGACAGAAAATTTTCTCTGAGGTGGAACACTGCTACAACTGATGATTTCATTTTAGGAGTTGGAGTTCCTCAAGGCAGTGTGCTAGGGCCAACACTATATGTCCTCTACACAGCATACATCCCGACAAGCACACGACTAATAACTTCTACGTTTCCTAATGATTCAGCTATTCTTAGCCGCTTAAAAGTAACTGCGAAGCTAGCTTCACACCGGGACAATCACCGGGGCACCGTGGTACGTTCGCAACGAAAACATACTTCGGGACTTAAACATTCTACCAGTCAAAGAAGTGATCGCAGAACAGATGGAAAAGTACTTATGAAATTTAGTTGAAACTTTTTTAATGAAAATAAATAGAACAAAATGCATTTAATATATTTTATTCAAATAGGATATTCTTTGTTAAATGAGTGTACAATGGCTGCGACCGCACTCCAAATAAATACTTCAAACAATTCGCAAACAGCTAATGGCGCTTTGCACTGGCCGCTACCGCAATCCGAAAAAAATATCCAAAGAAATTTGCAGCTTCTTTTTTCCCCCAGAGAGACCTTTTCAGGTGGCACGAGTGCCAGTGTTCGGCAGTCCCTATCTTTTAGCTAGTATATATACATTGGATCATCCTCGCTTGAATTATTAGGCACAGAGTGTCGAAAAAATTAAAGTTTTTCACCATTTTTTTATGTTAATCTGTTAAAGTAACAAATAAAAAATATCGATTGGAAAATTTTTGCAATCGATTTTTTTTTCCATAATAGTCAAATAGTAACACTCGGAAGTTATTTCAAATTAGAAATGAACAGGGGATATGTGAATACCGCTCTTTTTTTCGCCGAGCCTGTTGTACAGGAGAGAATTGATATCAGATATTTTGGGTGAGGCATGCGGGTTCGCTCCGTTATTTTATGTATCGATTGGAAAATTTTTGCAATCGATTTTTTTTCCATAATAGTCGAATAGTAACACTCGGAAGTTATTTCAAATTAGAAGTGAACAGGGGATATGTGAATACCGCTCTTTTTTTCGCCGAGCCTGTTGTACAGGAGAGAATCGCTCCGTTATTTTACCTCGTCAAGTGGTTTTTACCCTTGCAGAGGGTAATTTTGATCAAAAGTGTGCAACGCAGTGAAGGAGAAATCTCCGACCCTATAAAGTATATATATTCTTGATCAGGATCACCACCTGAGTCGATATGAGCTTGTCCGTCTGTCTGTTTCTACGAAAACTAGTCTCTCAGTTTTAAAGCTGTCAAAATGAAACTTTGCACACATCCTTCTTTTGCAGGCAGTACATAAGTCAGAACGGCCAGGATCGGTCGACACATACCTGATTGATCGGAAATGCCATAACTTTAGTGTTTTTAAGTCCTTATGATATTTATCTCTCTAAATTTTATAAGGATCGGCAGACTGTAACTTATAGCTACCATAGAACGATCGGAATTGGCATAACTTTGGAGCTTTTTAATTAAAAAGATAGGACTTGGTGCAGATTCCAATTTGGGCAACCTTATCCGATATGCCAAGTTTCATAAGGACCGACCGACTATATCCTATAGCTGGCATATAACTGAATTATTGGAATTGGTATAACTTTGTTATTTTTTAAGATAGAATAATTGGACTTCTTCATTTTCCATTTTGGACAATTTAATCCGATCTTCCAAATTTTGTAGAACGAAAGTTAGATAGGAAGAACGGAAGCTAGTGCTTCTTACAAACAAAAATATTATGACTCATGATGCTAACGCAGCAGGAGTTCTGACCCCAAAAATTCAGGACATGCGTTCATATCCGGCCAAAAAAATCATTAAAGGTGGCTGTATTTCCCGCACAACCACAATATTTACCATCGGCATTGGCTTTGGCCCCAGAAGCCAAATCAAGCAACAAAAGAAGTTTTTTTGTGGCTAGTTTTGCGCGACACAGTGAGGAAAAGGTGAACAGGCCAAACAGCCAGCGACAAGCAGGTTGGAAGAATTGGCCAACAGACGAAGAGCAGAGTCGGAATTTGAGGGCAATACAAAAAACCCCTTACTTTACCAGACCTTAAAAGGGAGGCAGTAATCAACCCGGTTCTTTTAAACAAAGACAATGGGAGTAGTACAGGAAACCAAGGGTGGAGCTAATGGAGGTTGTAACCTCATCCCGTTTTAGGCAGCCCACAGCAAGGAAGAAAGGTCAGTCGGCACGGACTCTACAAAACATCAACTTCATGCCCGAGGATATATTGTGTTCATATATATATTGTGGATATATATATATAGGATATATTGTGTTATTGTGTTTATGTGAGGAGAACTCCTGCGAAGAAGAGTTGCGCAGGCATGCGCCGCAGAAATAGAAGATAACCTGGAAGCAGAGGACTCAATTAATTTTTTAGGGTAAAGTCTCTACTTACGTACATTACACGTACACTGGCGGGAAGGGAGATAAAGCTTTTGATCTTGATAAAGCTTTGCACAAATTGACACAAAATGTTTGTTTTCCGACATCGTAATAGCACAGCGAGTTTCGGTTTTGCACACACAACTGCCTGCGTCGTCCCTTCTTCTTTCTATGCTTACCACCGAACAATAATATACAAATACAATAATACAAATTCTTTTTTTTTGACATAGCTAATTTTTACATTATCATTACCCATTCAGTTTTTACATTATATTATCTAATGCGCCACACGCCATGATCAAAACAATTCTTTTCCACTTGTGCTTACATTATTATTATAAATTACATTATTAGCCACCTGTACTGTCTCTTGCAACAGTTTCTATTTATGTGATTTCATTACTGTCTCTTTCAACAGTTTCTCTTTGCATGATTTCAAAACTGTCTCTTTCAACGGTGTCTGTTGAGCTATCATCGTTTTGATAGCGGCCGAATTAACAATTTTCATTACTGTCTCTTTATTCATTACTTAAATCTTTATTACAACTTTTAAATTCAACTGGAATTTGTCCACATGGCATTTTTCTAATGTCATCATGAGCATATTTATATTTTCTATTATTTGTCAAAGACCTGAGCATATATCTATCCCTCTCTAATAAT
Organism: Drosophila pandora; assembly: GCA_021223865.1. NCBI lineage: Eukaryota > Metazoa > Arthropoda > Insecta > Diptera > Drosophilidae > Drosophila > Drosophila pandora. The sequence goes on along the minus strand of JAJJHT010015775.1, from coordinate 411,616 downwards.
TCAGTTATTTGAAAAGGGCCCCTAAACTTTGGACTTAACTTTGTTTGATGCCTCTCTTCATTTTTTAATAATACGAAATCTCCAACCTTGCATCCAACAACTTTAGTCTTTTTTTTTATCAAATTACTTCTTTTTATATATATTGCTATCTTGTTATATACTGCTGATGCAGTTAAAATATTTTTTCCTGATCGTGCTATCACTTCTGCCAAGTCGACCTCTTCCACTATATCGTACCAATCCCAACGGGCGGGCAACTTTACCTATAAACAATTTTAATGGGATTGCCTTTGTCACTCGACTAACCAAACAGTTCAAAGCTAATTGAACTTCTCCTAAGGCATCTTGCCAAGATCGATTGCTAGTTTCAACGGCAGTTAATAAGTTCTTTAAGGTGCACATAATGTGTTCAACTTCTCCATTTGCTCTAGTTGCACCTGTCGCAATAAAATGCAATTTAATTTTTTGTTGTGAACAAAACTAAATACATCTTGTGCTGGCGAAACATCTGCCCTGATCCGCTATCATGCGGTAATCATACGGCATCAATTTTAAGCGTGTGGGTGAAATAAACAAATTTAGTAAAGGCATCCACCTGGACAATGATACATATACTCTTTTTGATCAGTGTTGCCACTCAACATCCCAGTTATGTCGAATTTCGCTGAATTTTTCGATATAATATTCCTGCTTTCAACTCGTAAGTTTTAGCAATGTCCTCAGCAAGAAATTTTTTTTTTCAATTTATTTACAATATTAACAATTTCAGAATCTTGACGCCGTTCGGCCAAAAGCCAATTGTCCGATATTTCTGCCAAATTAAGTCGTTTTTCTGGGATTTTGTAAGTCAACTTTGCTGAAGGCAGATTTCTTGAAAATAAGTCAACATGAGACATTCGTTTACCTTCTTTATATTGTATGCCAAATGAAAAAGACTGTAAATACGCCCAACATCTTTGCACTCTGGGCCATAGATCCTGTTTAGTTCTTGATGTTTTAAGTGAGTTACAATCAGTGAAGACAACAAAATTTATGTCCCATAAATAATGGCTAAAATGTTATATAGACAAAACAACAGCAAGAGTTTTGTTGAGCTATCAACTGAAACAAAACTTTATTACAATATTGGTTAATTTTTACGTTGCTAAGTATTTGCAATGTGCTACATATGCCGCCACAACCAATACCCTTTAACATCACTACATTGTTAATTCCTCTACCAGCTTATTTGTCACTTATCTTTTGTTTTATTAATGAACATTCCGCTCCAGAGTCCAAAATTGTTATAAATGTCTCTCCTCTCCTCCTCTATGAACCATCTCTCCTTTTGGCTCAACAACTTCACAGAGCTCCTTTCATCTGGTGTGTATCCTTGACATTGTCTACTTTAGGCATACTGCAATGTGTTGATATATGACCAAGTTCACCACACTTAAGGCCGGTTACATTCGCTTTTTGATGGTGGCCATATGCACTGCTGCCACTACTGATTGACGAAGGATGATTTTGCTGCTATTTAGCTCGACATTCTTTCATTTTGAGGCCTCATTTTCCACGGAAATGACACTTTGTTGTTCAAAGTTTCGAACGCTTTATGTCAGGTGACGATATTTCCTCTTGTAGATTTGTCTTTCTCTTGTTGAACGTGAATGCTTTAAGCTCGGTTTGCAATTCACTTCTGGTGCGCATATTTGAAGTAAAGGTTAAACGCTGCAATCTGTTATCCACATGAGACATCTTCGCAAGCGTCACCGAAACTTAAATTTCTTCTACGTTAATGTCATGCCATTTCGTGATAAGTGACGTCACCATACGACTAGCATAATTGGAGAGGCATTCGCCATCGGTGGGACAATTAGCTAACATTGACAGAAACATGGTCTCTGGCGTTTTCACTATGCTAAAACGCTGCATAAAAAGTTCGAGTTTCGCTTTTGCACACACGACGACCTAATTGCAAGTGCAACTGCCTGCGTCGTCCCTTCTTCTTTCTATCCTTAACACCGAACCACACTCGGCGACAGCGACACTAGGCTGTCGTCCTGCTAAAACGACAATTCTTAAAGCGACAACACACACACACCACCAACCACAGCGTAATTAGCGACTGAGCAATATTCCTATAAGGATGACATTAAGCATCTGGTGAATTTACCACGACAGCATACCCATACACTCATACCAACTTCCACACACTTTTAGTGTGCTCCGAAAAATATTAAATCACCATTTTTCATTCTTAAAGTTCTGAAGGATTTTGAAGGTATAATAGGTCTCGAATTGTTTAAACAAGTTAAAGTTGTTAGTCCGTAGAGCGTTATGCGGCCACTACGTCGAACTTGAACTCGCGGTGGCTTATCGGCCGGTCCTACTGGCGGTCCGTTTCACGGGAGCAACACTCGAAGTAGGTAAGGTAAAGCGGGGTCTACTTGTGGTGCGTTTCACGGGAGCAACACTCGAAGTAGGTTGGATAACGCGGAGTCTACTGGTGGTCCGTTTCACGGGAGCAACACTCGAAGTAGACTGGTATGCCGCGGGTTCTACTTGTGAACCGTTTTACACAGGATCACTCGAAGTATGCTGGATAACGCGGGGTCTACGGGTGGTCCGTTTCACGGGAGCCACACTCGAAGTAGACTGGTATGCCGCGGGTTCTACTTGTGGTCCGTTTACACAGAAGCCACTTGTAGGTTCGATGATGAAAGTTCTACTGGTGGTCCGTTTACACTGGAGCCACGCGAAGTAGATAGCTTTCAGAGAGTCCTACTTGTGAACCGTTCTACACAGGATCACTCGAAGTAGGTTGATTTTAAGTGCCGTAGTTTAGATACTGAGTAACGAGACGATTCACTCTGGTTCCGCAACTGTCTTTACTTCAGAAGAACAACTCTTATATAAGATGCTAAATATACATCATTAAATCTAAGAAAGGTCAATGTTATAGACGTGCTAAAACTAATGTTAATGCCAGGGTCACCCACCTCTGAATCTGCCGACTCCGATTATTTGTTCATGTACTGCTTTCCACACGCATTTCGGCTTAGCTGGCTGGTTTTTGCTTGCTTCGGTCAGTCGGTCATTCTTGCCGCTGATAATGCTGATTCTGCTTCCGGTGCCATCGACTAGTGCCAGGTTAGTAGGTTGGATATTGGTTTATGCTTGTCGCTAATTTATTACTAGGTGTGCCAATAGGCTAGTGGGTCTGATGCTTGTATATTGTGACCTGCTGATGCATCTTGATTGGGTAATAAGTCTTGGCACTAGGTGCCAACAAAAGCGAAACTCGATTTTTACCACTAAACGATCCAGAAGAACCACCAAACGAACGAAGCAGAGAATGTAAAAATTGTCATTGGCGAAGAAAATATTGAAATCCTTCGCTGATTCAGATGAGGCACTTCCTTTTAATATAAATACCACTGCTATAATGAAAATAGATGGAGAGCCGGTGCACTCAAAATCTTACCCGCACCCCATGGGTGTAGCTGAGTTCGTCATAGCAGAGGTTAAACAACTACAATACAAATAAATATGATATATATGAGTTCTGTAGATTGCCTTTTGGACTGAAAAATGATCCGAACATTTTCCAAAGAGTTATCGATGATGTCCTTCGAGACAGAATTTCAAAGACATACTATGTTTATGTTGACGATGTCATAATATTCCCAAAGACAAAGGAGGATCATCTTAATGACATAAGCTGGGTCTCAGGAAAACTTTCCGAAGCAGGCATGAGAAAATCTTAAGAAAAATTAAAGTTCTTCAAAAAGAGCGTTGAATACTTTGGGTTCATAGTAACAAAGGGGGCTTACGGAATTCACCTGAAAAGGTAAAGGCCATCAAACAATTTCCGTAGCCAAATAATCTTTTCGAGCTAATATCCTTCATTGGGCAAGGAAGCTACTATTGATACTTTATTAAGAACTGCTGCAATCGCAAGAACTCTTACTAGCATTCTTAAGGGCAAAAACGGAAAGATAAGCAAATACCAATCGAGAAAAATTAACATCGAAATGAACAAAGAACAGAGAGAAACATTCTGCAGACTAAGAGAAATCTTGGCGTCAGAAGATATCTTACTATCTCATCCGGATTATAAGAAACCATACGATCTAATAACGGACGCGTTAGGTTTTGGTGCGGTGCTATTTCAGGATGGTCGCCCAAAACCCTTTATAAACCTTTATAGCCCTGACAAAGAAAACTTTGTGGCACATGAGTTGTCCCGTTCTCAAAACGTTACCGTATACTATAGCCACAACGGATACCCCAGTAAACTGTTTCAGATAATAATTGAAGAGAGTAACAGCTCATCCGTGGACACGTTCATTCTGTGTAAACGCCATGTTAGACAAGTGGTAAAAATAAACGACCGCAGCAACCTACTAGGTAAGGTATTCGCAAGAGGTTCCTAATGACGAGGTGGTAATCGCAACATATTGCCCCTACCAATCCTGGCAATTATTCAACACCAATTCGTGGAGTTATTCCCAAACACTTCATTCAAATAGTCTTGTACAAGACATAACGGACAAAACCAAACAAAGCGAACACCGAACAGAGCGCATTGAGCAGCTCAGAAAAACGTAAAAGAGGTCCTACGAGACTATATTTTTCCAAAAATGTTCCGGCAACAGACATAGCCTCGACTTGCAAAATCTATTCATAGTAAAGTAAAAGCGCCATCCATCCATTCCAGCAAGCGGTAACACAAACATCGATACCCGCTTCCGTGGAGGAGATCCTCCACATTGACATTTTTTCGGCCATTCTAGATTCTATACCATCCGGTGCCGACATAAGCGAATTCAGAGACAAACAACCTATTAATATAAATATAAGTTTGGTAGGAATATTGGAAGTATGTAGCATAAGGGTTTTTCAAAATTCAAACATTCTGTATTTCCTTATTAAATTCCCTAATCCTAAGTTCGTATGTAAGAATTTAACAGTCTACCCGGTTCAAAGGCGCTGAACTTCGAGCTTCCTTCAACATCTTAGCATCGGCCACTGCAATACAACAGTGGGCACCACATTCTGCAAAGAACTACAAATCGGCACGTGCGCTCAACAAATAGTTTCTGAAACCATCGCGCACTGCGCCATGCTTCCAGGTCACCTACCCCCAGTCACTATTGTGGATCACGGTACCCTTATCAATTAATGATGCTAACGTGACAGTGCCGGATGACCAAAATTGGGAACAGAAACTTTCCGGGACTTACCAATTAACGTACTACCCTGTCAGTAGCGCTCAACGGAACCTGGTTCGTATATCAGCAGGGGTCTCACTGAAGAAACCTGCTGTATCAACTATGACGGTGATAAACATCACAGCTCACCACGACCGGCTCATCCTCCCGTTTCTCCACGAGCTTAGCCTGAATAACTTACACCGCATCGGGGCCCTCAGAGAAAAGCTTTCATCGGGGTCCCTCCTCAACAACTGCCTTATTCCACTGGCCGTTCTCACCCTATGCTCTATCAAATGGCTTACTCAACATCACCTGAAAGCCAATTGCCGCATGAAATCAAAGACTACCAACGATGTAGAACGAGTGGGTCGCCGGGACGACAACCATTAAAAGGAGGGAGGAGTTAACACGCGCAGTAAGAGATGGGAAAAGTGCACACCGGATCCGGTGGCCCGCACGCGAATTGACAAAAGCGCTGACCATGCATCACGAGGACAACGGCCCGCAGATTGCCGCGAGCACTTGATCGTTGCTGGCCGAATACTGATGCTGTAGTCCAGCGAAGACCGCTGGTACAGCTGTTATTTTAAGTAAGTTTCAAACAAAGCTCCGCAGCATTAGCGAGCATTAACATTTTATATTATCACCATTATATCATTATTAGTAGCACTAAATATAACGGGCTTGTATGAAATAACTGATTAATATATATTTGCTTAATAAATAACTATTTTCACTGCTGTTCGCTTGACGATCCCTGGCGCTAGTGTTGCCTGAAAAGACCCTCACCGGGGAAGCAGCAAAATTTTTTTGTGGGAGTGCGGTCGCGATCAGTGACCAGTTTTTAACAAGGAACTTCTTTTTTAAATAAAATAAATTAAATGCATTTTCTCTATTTATTATACCTGTTGAGCGATCAGCGAACTTCTTATTTAAATAAAGTAAATTAAATGCATTTTTTCTATTCATTATGGTGGATATTACAAAATTCAAATATTCTTACACCAGGCACACGTCATATTTTAAAATACGTGTGCCTTTGCAGATGTTCAAGACGATCTGTTCCGCCAGCTTTTGGCCAGAGAACATTTTCGTCCAAGAACATCAGCCAAGTACGGTGAAAAAAAAGATAACCAAACCTGTGGGTGTAAAACTCCCACATGTTAAGGCCACTGATCAACCATCCACCTCATCTTCCTCAGTCTCAAAAAACTAATGTCTTCATTAACACTTACCTATCAGAATACAAGAGGGTTACGTAGTAAACTTTCCAAACTGTATTCTGATAGTTCTTCTTTTGCATCCCACATTATTGTATTTACAGAAACTTGGTTAAAGCCGGAGATTTTAAGCTCCGAAGTTTTTCCTAGTAGGTACACCACTTTTAGATGTGATAGAACTTTGCGAAGGGGAGGAGGAGTGCTAATTTCTGTAGACTCCAAATTGAAGAGGCTTCTGAAGAGGTAAAATCACAAGAGTTTGGTGACATTGAATTTCTTTGCATCAAAATCACTTTGTCCGATCAATCTTTGTATGTTACCTGTTCGTACATACCACCTTCGTCCGAACCGCCAACATACTGGCAACATTTTTCCGCTATTCGTTTGGTTTTCGATCGTCGGTCTGATGGTGACCAGCTGATAGCTCTGGGTGACTTTAATATCCCAGAACTTATGTGGTCAAATGTTGATAATTCACCGTCTTTACAGCTTAACTCCCACCATGACTTCCCTGAGGGCATGTTCGACATGTCACTCGGGCAAATTAACCACGTTAGAAATTTTTTAGGTCGGCTGTTGGACTTATGTTTCGTTTCTGATCCTGATGGAATTACTCTTTCCAGAACTTTGCCCCTTTCTAACCCTGAGGATCCATATCATCCCACTCTTGAGGTTTCAATCAAAAATAATTCATTTTTTGACCTTAAGTCTACAGTTAAATCTCAGAAAGTTCGTTTCTTTCGTAAGGCTGACTTTATGAAATTAAATAAGTTAATTTTGGAATTTGATTGGTCCGATTTACTGGTATGCGAGGATATAAACATCGCATTACAAAAATTTTATTACACTTTGAACATATTTTTCGACGCTTGCGTGCCGTGGAAATATCCGTCCGCTTCAACGAATCCACCTTGGTATACAAGGCACCTTATAAATTTAAAGAATAGTATGAGTAGACTTTTAAACAAACATAGATTATCTGGCTGTACAGTTAGTTATTCAAGATACTTAGTAGCTCGGTCCAATTTCACCGTGCATAACGCTGAATGTTATAGGAGTTATATTCGCCGCTGCAGGGTTCAGTTTACTCAGGATCCGAAGCAGTTTTATAACTTTGTAAACACTAAGCGTAAACATGTATCTTTTCCCCCACTGCTAACGTTTGAGAACTCTTATGCGAACACTGATAAGGCAATGGCCGATCTCTTTGCACAGTTTTTTCAAACTACCTATTCACCTAGCAGTAGTTTAGCTCAGCCTTACACTTATAATATCCAATCAGCCAACCTTATATTTTGCCCATCTTTCGATCAAAGTGGTCTGTTATCGGATCTTCTTAAGGTTAAGCCCGTGTATTCGCCAGGCCCTGATGGAGTACCAGGCTGTGTTTTGAAGTACTGCGCCGAGGCACTGTGCAAACCGCTTGTTAAACTCTTTAATCTATCGCTGGAAACTTCGATCTTACCCTTTTTGTGGAAGGAATCCTTCATTATTCCGCTGCATAAAAAAGGGAAAAAATCCGACGCTGCTAATTATAGAGGCATCTCTAAATTGTCAGCAATTCCAAACCTTTTTGAAAAACTTATCACTCCACATTTGCAACACCTATGTAGTTCAATAATAACTCCGTGCCAGCATGGCTTCATGAAGCGCCGCTTCACCACTACCAACTTATTGGAGCTAACATCTTTTATCACGAATGGCTTCCGGAATGGCTTACAAACAGACGTCATATACACTGACTTCAGTAAAGCATTTGACTCTGTTAACCATTCGCTTCTTATAAGTAAACTCAGTCTTTTGGGATTCCCAACTGATCTTCTTATGTGGATTTCGAGCTACTTATCAGGGAGAACCCAACGTGTTTTCTTTAAAGATGTTACCTCGCGTTTAGTCCGCGCCACATCGGGGGTGCCCCAAGGAAGCCATCTTGGACCCCAACTTTTTACTCTGTTTATTAACGACTTGCCCCTTGCCTTAACTAATTCACTTGTACTTATGTACGCTGATGACGTTAAGCTATGCCTTCAGTATAAATTCACTAGCGCCCAGTCTAGACTTCAATCCGATTTGGATAAACTTCAAAATTGGTGTTTAGCAAATAACCTAAAGCTTAATGGATCGAAATGTAAACTTATGTCTTTTTACCGATCTAGTCCTCACCAGGCTATGTACTTTCTCTATGGGAACGCCTTAGAACGATTAACTCAGGTTAACGATCTAGGTGTCCTATTAGATTTGAAACTTAATTTTACCGACCATGTATCTACCATGGTTAATAAAGCTATGGGTGTGCTTGGTTTTATTAAAAGATGGTCAAAAGAATTTAATGACCCGTACATAACTAAAACGTTATATACATCACTGGTCCGTCCGATTCTTGAGTATGGATCGTGTGTCTGGAGTCCTCAATATGGAGTACACCAAGATCACATTGAATCTGTACAAAAAAACTTCCTTACTTTTGCTCTTAGGGGACTTAATAGGGATGCAAATCTTTACCTCCCCTCTTATCATAGTAGACTTTTACTAATCAACTTACCAACATTAACAAATCGTAGAACGATGCTGGGTGTCATGTTTCTATATAATCTTATTTATGGAAATATAGACAGCCAGCATTTACTAAGACGTTTAAATTTTAACATTCCTAGTAGAAGGACCAGAAACTTTCGTCCTCTACTCCTCAGCCATTGTAGTTCGACATATGCCCAACACGATCCGTTCAGGTATTATGTTCGGACTACAATGGTCTCTACCACATCTTATCACTTTGCTCTACTAACAATCTTAAATCGCTTATATTAACCGCCTTATCTATGCAACACCCTTCCTCGTAATATCTTTCTCCTAATCCTCGCTTATCTATCTCGGATCTATTCCCGCGATTCGAGCCGTACGTTACGCGGCAGCCGTACGTTACTACAAAAGCAAGTCGGCAACAGAATAGTTTATGTAATGCTATGAATATGCACCTTAACTTAGGACTATATCGTGAGTAAGCGACTTTTCCCAGATATGAACGATGTATATAAAGTGTCGTTATCTCAAGGGCTTTCTCCACATGTAATATAAGTAAGTAGGATCGCTAGAGAAAATTAAAACAAAAAATGTACCTTTGGCTACCAATTGATCTTGACCAAAGTGAAAAATATATTTAAAAAATTATTAAGCTATTTTAATTTTTTAATAGAGGCCAAATAAATAGGCGATTTGTCATGTTCATTTTAAAAAAAATTTCAATTTTTTTATTCGAGGGTTCAATCTAACCAAACTCGCTGAGTAAGTATTCTGAGTAAGTATTCTAAGTATATTCGGGTACTCCTTCCAAAACCTCTGGGATGATGGAGCACTATTTCCTCAATTGAAACTGACCCTTGTTCAACAGGCTCGATGTCTGAGCTATAATCTCAATCGCTTCAGTCTTCGTTGCGACACCAGCGGGTCGTCCACATAAAAGTCCTGAAGGAAAACACGAGAGCCAACGGGAAAACCGGCACCTTCATCCGTAGCCAGCTTTGTACCATACGTCACGGTGTCGAGCTTAAAAACCTTCACGTCATCATTGATAGAATCTCTTCAGAGGATGCACTGCTGCAAACTATTATCCGGAAAGACCCTTACACAGCGGTACATCTTGCAAATATCTGCAGTCAAAGCTACAAGGTGAGACCGAAACCGAAGCAATGTGTGAGATAGCTTAGGTTGAGGGAATACCCAGAGCATACAGCCGAACCATCGAACACAACTCTCAGCTTAGTAGTGAAACTTTCTTCCTTCAGGACGCAGTGATGGAGAATGAAATAAATGCACTTACCTCGCAATTCCTGCGCCACCAGAGACATGTGACCCAGATCCAAGTATTCCTTAATGAAAGACGTATATTAGGTCTTTAAATTCGGATGACGATCCAGCATGCGCTCAAGTGAATGGAACCGCCGCAAAGCCTGTGCGTAGGATTTCCCTAACAGCTCCACACTGTGCTTGATTGGAAGGCGAACTGAATAAGCACCTGATTCAAGACGGACGTAGTGCATGACGAAGTGGGCCTCGCAATCGAGCTCCTCCTTAGTAGCCTGAACGATAGGCGCAGTGCAGGCAACCATCTCCCAGAATTGGCGGAGAAGATAATCGAGGAGATTGTCAAAAGAGTTTGTGGTGCACGTCTCTCAGCTGTGCACGTCCGTAGCCAGCTGAGAGAACCGCCAATATAAATTACTCTCGATCTTGCTGTAGTTTAGCTCCTCCAATTCCTCCAGCAGCGTAGTGAAACGATCGCGCAGACGCTTCTCCATAGACTCGAGGGTCACAATGGTAGAATCTTCGGTCTGCATCGCCGCCTTGACCTTTCGATGCAGAACCTCCATTTCCTGGCATGTCACCTCTGCGCGTCTCCGAAGCATCCTCTCACTGCTTGACGCGGCAGATCTAGTAGCTTTAGCTCCCGAATGCATTTCACCATTTCACGGTTCAATTTTAATCCAATTTCAATTTTTTATTCGAGGGTTCAATCTAACCAAACTCGCAGCCGCTCAAATCATTTACATATTTTCACTCCCTCACGTATTTTCATTTCTGCATTCTATTCCACTCACTTAATTTTCAACGTTGTGCATTTGAATGTCGTTTTTCTCCTATTCATACAGACCTCTAGTACGTAACGACAAGCTTTAGAGGTTGCTGAAGAATTTGAAAAAAATATTTTCATGTTATTTTAAATAGTATTTAGGCGTTTGCTTTTCAAGAAACGAAGTAAAGCCTGTTTGAGTTTTAATTTAGAGAGGTTTTTTGAATTTTTTACAGTTAAATTGAGGAGGTATCTTTTAAAATTGAAGACCAAAGATGCTTATATTTTAGTAACAACAATTTTTTTTGTTAAAACAACCGAGGAGCAAACTGCCTCCATTGTTCATCCTTTAGAGGAAAGAGTCAAAGCAAAGTGGTATTATAATCTTGAAGCCCTGAATATTTTCATAACCGAGAAAAAATAAATTTTAGCTATCTGGGAAGCCTTTGTGTCTTTTTTTCAATGAGGTTCCTTTGTATATTGAATATCCATTCTATGGTTTATATTGGAGGTCTCCCAGTTTCTCTGTCAGAAAGCCGAAAGTACACTTCAGTGGAGAGTGGAGTGGATTTTATTTATGTGGTATGCTCACCTTAAGCTATTGGTAAGCGGGAGTGTGAAATATAGTAATAGGGTGTAACGAACTGTTTTTGCTAATGTTTTGTTCGCAACAAATGCCGCGACTAGCTCACTAGAGAGTCCGTTGCGGGTGTCGTGGACCTTGGGTATCTTTGGCTCACCGATAATGCCCTTTCGCCGTGGTCGGCACCTAATCCGTGTTAACAGACCGATTGGCAGGATATGCTTCTCGCTGCTTAGCGGCCAGATCAGGGCACGAAGGGCCTATCTACCCCACAGGACACACCCCCGGGCGCGTTCGTCACTCGCCTCCAAATACCTGCGTGCATACGCCCCGCTGGATCTATGGCAGGCCAGAGGTTTTGGCGTCGCGTCTCTTTTAACTCCAGGTCTTACGCTGTGCATACGCCCCAACGCCTGGATCAAGATTCTAATGACTTTCCCGGGGTGTCCCTGCTTGATTTCACTGTTGGGCTTGAGTTCTATGGCTCAAGCCATAGCTGGCTATCCCTTGCTTCACAGGATCACACCTGGTCTTACTGATCAGGAACCGACAAGGCGTACGCCAGGCCGATCAGTCGCTATCGCCAGGATACGTGTCGTGTTGGGAATAACCTAACCCGACTCGTTTTACCCTTGGGCTTCAGTTCCGCCGCGGATAATGGATCCTTTTCCCACTTGCTCCTGACTTCTAATACTTGGCTGATTCGCGTACCGCCGACGGACTTACCCACAGGGGGTCCTTAAGCTACTGATCGCAGATCCTTGCGCACTCGCTCTTAATCCCGCACTTGAGACTGTCGGACTTACCCACGGAGGGTCCTTCAGCCTATACTCCTAATTCCACCAAGGAAACTTTCCCACTTGAATGTCAGACTTATCCACGGGNGGCCGATCAGTCGCTATCGCCAGGATACGTGTCGTGTTGGGAATAACCTAACCCGACTCGTTTTACCCTTGGGCTTCAGTTCCGCCGCGGATAATGGATCCTTTTCCCACTTGCTCCTGACTTCTAAATTTAACTTCTTGCCGTTAAATTTCTCCAATTCCCGCCGCATTTCTATCGGCGGACTTTCTTTATAATAATATTCTATAATATATTTTATGCAGAAGAATATAGTTTTGTTTTTAATAAATAATTACTTGAACTCGCGGGCGTAACGAGAGGCCCCGGAGTCGTAGTCAAAACATATAGAAGGACTGACTAATGTTATCCTGGATTATTCAAGGGTCTTTTCGGGATGAACAGTCTCTTGCTGTGGTCAGGCTGAGGTTGATGTGAGATAATTGAGGTCCTGGTGGGTTGTCCTCAGGTATGTGGTGGCGGGAGCAACACTCGGAGATGATTACGTATAGGTGGTTCCTACTGGCGGTCCTTTTGACGGAAGCATCAGTCTAAGTAGGTTAGTTTTACGTAGGTAAGATGATAATCTATATATTTAAAAGAACATCGTGTTTTATGTTACACAACTTATAAATCAAGAACGGAAGAACAGATTTGAGTGAAAATTGGTAGGGAGGTAGCTTAGAGCCAGGAGAAGGACATAGGATACTTTTTGTCCCGTTCGACAGCGTTCCTCCCTTTCCTCCCTGGCCCATACTTTTTTATTTAGGCAGACAGCTAAGAAGAAAATGTCAAATCAGTTACAAACGAAGTCAAATTCATAGTCAGGCTCTCAAATTTAACAACGAACCAAAAAGATTGTGTTGCGCTGAAATCAATATTAAAACTATTTCTATTAAATAAATAATTAACAAGTGGATTGAAGTGAAGTGAAGTTTAATTAATAATGCCGCGACCAAGACGGTCGAATCTTTCCCGACGAAGCCGTAATGCAAGAACAATACAAAATATTGCATATGAAAGGACTGAAGAAGAACGAGAAATTGCACGTGAACAGCGCCGCAATAGTATGGCTCGACTTCGTGCTTCTCAAATAGATTTCAATTTGCGACGCAGATATTTAGCTGATTTGAATCGAGCTGCGTTTCGATACGATTGCAGCAATGATTACAGCTTGCATCCTAGCGTTTGCATTGGGCAAATGGACGTTGTTTGCGAGTATTGTGGTGCATTAAAGTTTTCCGGAGAAACGCCTGGATTATGCTGCGTTAATGGTAAAGTGAAATCACAAGGCCAATCCTTAAAAGTTTGTGGTTTAAATCTAGAACATTCATGTTTTTCCCATGGTCAATTATACGTGGCATGTTCACGGGTCGGAAGACCATCTGCGTTGTTTGTTTTTGCGCCTGATAATAAAACAAAAAATGTCGTGTATCACAAGGTGCTTAAGTGAAGAGCAACCTATGTACTAAAATACAGAAATAATAATGAATGATTAAGGAGGAGAAACAAAGAATATTGTATACCCACAAGTATTACAGAATTTAATTAATTTGAAAATTATTCTTTTTTGTTTGACTTATTTTTTATGCGTGCAACAACAATATGCCACAGCGAAACGTGGCAGGGTACTGCTAGTGAGTAATAAACCGATTGACTCTGTATTGGCAACTATCTTTATTATGGACCAGGTGATCTTTTATAAGATCAGATGTCTAGTTTTGCTTGCTCCGGTCAGTCGGTCATTCTTACCGCTGATATTGTTGATTTCTGTTTCTGGCGCCGTCTATCTTGGGTTATTAGGTCTTTGTACGTCATGAAGATGTTGCTCGCGGATTCCTGTTGCCCAACGTTCAATCGCCGACATCATTCCTTGTTCCAATGATTAACTGCAGCGGTATCCTAATTTCGCCTATTATACATTTATTATTTACTATTTCATTTGTTTTTACTTTAAAGACTTGCTGATTTTTTATGTAATATTTATAATGCAATGTGTTGAGCCAAGCAGCCAAATGCGAAGCTATGTAAAATAATTAATATTCTAAATCTGAGGAGCAGCGGCGGGTTTATCAGCAGTTCTGTTTTTGTTTATTTCTCCCCCGTTCGCTTGCGCTTTGCTGGTATTTGTAGCGCATGCGCTTTGGGAAGCTTTTTTGTAGAGCTCCTGCACACTAGCACATCTTGCATTTGTGTGCGTTCCCCCGCCTCGCCTCTTGCTAGCGATATGATAAACAAATGCATTGTTCTGAGTTTTTATTGCTAAGCTTTGATTTACTTGTATTTTTGGCACTAACTTGAGCGGCTGCGAGTTTGGTTAAATTTAACCCTCGGATAAAAACATTGAACTTTGATTGAAATTGAATTGTGGAATCGTTTATTTATTTGGCCGCTATTAAAAAATATTAATAGTTCAACATTTTGGGTAACCCCGACGTGATCTCATCCCGTTTAATTATCGTGATCAGCATTAAAAGTGCCACTAAAACACCGTTGTTTTTGTTGTCACAAAGTTGCACTTTAATTTAATTGCACAATGGAATCGGGAGCTGGAGGAACTGCAACTGCTACGTCAAGCTGTGAAAGGATAGTGCGCAGACGCGCAGAGGTAACATGCCAGGAAATGGAGGTACTCCATCGAAAGGTCAAGGCAGCGATGCAGACCGACGATTCTACCTTTCTCCTCGAGTCTATGGAGAAGCGTCTGCGCGATCGCTTCACCACGCTGCAGGAGGAATTGGAGGAGCTAAACTACAGCAAGATCGAGAGTAATTTATATTGGCGGTTCTCTCAGCTGGCTACGGACGTGCACGTTGACATCCAGGTGGATGTTGCTAAGCGTTCCATGAGAGTTGCTGCTCACTCTACCCTTTTGGATGCTACCAGTGGTGCTGGGATTTCAACTACTCCATACAGGCCTGCTCTTTCAATGCCCCCGTTGCTAATGCAAACATTTAGCGGCGGCTATGCCAAGTGGCCAGATTTCTGCGTCCTGCGACAACCACTGACAGTCACCCGCACTTGACCAAGATGGAAATGCTCCGGTGGCCCATTTCATGCCTGCGGGACTCAGCCCTGGAGACTGTGAGGGCGCTTGAGATTACCGACGCTAACTATGATGTTGCCTTTGAGCTTTTGCGCAACCGTTTCAGTAACCGACGGTTTATCTTCCAGGCTCACATCAACGAGATCCTGCAGCTAAGGGTGGTTGAGCCGGGATCCGTTGCTACTCTTCGGGAGTTATCCGACCAATTTAATGGACATATGCGGGCCGTCATGAGTTGCGGGACGTCGGCCGAAATTCAAATGTGCCTCCTCATCCAGATCATCATCCAAAAGCTGGACCCTGCCACAAAGGCCAAAAGGGACGACTCTCTGGCAGGAAGCACTGATGACAGCCTGGCAACTTGGGAATCTATGGCTTAGTTCCTGGAACAAAGGTGCCGTACCCTGGAGACGGTGGATTTGGCCTTTGCTCCGCATTTGTCAGCGAATCAGGCGGGCCGACGAAGCAGGAATGCTCCGCCTGCTTCGGGTGCCCTGTGCGGCATCATGGTACACGCTGTGCCTTCTTGCCCAAGGTTCCTCGCCTTGTCAGTTTAGGAACGATACGATGAGGTCCGACGTTTTGCTCTCTGCTTTGTGTGCCTCAAGTCTGAGCACTTAGCCCGTGAATGCTCATCCTCCCGCTGGCCAACTTGCAATCGCCGACATCATGCGCTATTGCATCCTTGCGAGCAAATGTCTAGCGCCACTTCCGTTCCCGCTTCCGGCTTAGATCCGGCCAATGAAGCTGGGGTTGCGACTTCTCAGGCTCCTCCTGCAAATTCTCTTGTTGTCCAGGTTGTTGGCCCACCGCCAACATTCTCGACCGTGGCAGATCAGGAGCCTTTCTTCCTTGTCGAGCGCTACTTGACTCCGGCTCACAAGTTCATCTTATCAGATCTCAGCTGGCCAGCCAACTTAATCTTCATCGGTCCAAATGTTCTGTAGCAGTGGAGCGTCGGTTGGAGCATCGGTTAACGTTTGCCTGATGTCACGCCTTCATTGTAGTTGTAGCATCTCACATCATAGATGCGTCAACCTGGCCTGAACATAGATGTGTCCAACTGGAAGGTTCCCGCCAATGTGGTTCTAGCTGATCCGAACTTATACAGATCTCAGCGTGAGGATCTGCTGAGTGAAGCAAGCCTGTTTTCTGATCTGCTCTTAGTTGGGCAAATCCAGCTAGGAGACGGTCTGCCTCTGGTGCAGAAGACACTTTTTGGATGGGTAGTTTCTGGAGAAGGAGGCTCCCCAGGAAAACCACAAACTCTTTTGACAATCTCCTCGATTATCTTCTCCGCCAATTCTGGGAGATGGTTGCCTGCACTGCGCCTATCGTTCAGGCTACTAAGGAGGAGCTCGATTGCGAGGCCCACTTCGTCATGCACTACGTCCGTCTTGAATCAGGTGCTTATTCAGTTCGCCTTCCAATCAAGCACAGTGTGGAGCTGTTAGGGAAATCCTACGCACAGGCTTTGCGGCGGTTCCATTCACTTGAGCGCATGCTGGATTGTCATCCGAATTTAAAGACCTAATATACGTCTTTCATTAAGGAATACTTGGATCTGGGTCACATGTCTCTGGTGGCGCAGGAATTGCGAGGTAAGTGCATTTATTTCATTCTCCATCACTGCGTCCTGAAGGAAGAAAGTTTCACTACTAAGCTGAGAGTTGTGTTCGATGGTTCGGCTGTATGCTCTGGGTATTCCCTCAACCTAAGCTTTTTCACACATTGCTTCGGTTTCGGTCTCACCTTGTAGCTTTGACTGGAGATATTTGCAAGATGTACCGCTGTGTAAGGGTCTTTCCGGATAATAGTTTGCAGCAGTGCATCCTCTGGAGAGATTCTATCAATGATGACGTGAAGGTTTTTAAGCTCGACACCGTGACGTATGGTACAAAGCCAGCGTCTTTTCTGTCTGTTCACTCAATGGATGAAGGATGAAGGTGCCGGCTTTCCCGTTGGCTCTCGTGTTTTCCTTCAGGACTTTTATGTGGACGACCCGCTGGTGTCGCAACGAAGACTGAAGCGATTGAGATTATAGCTCAGACATCGAGCCTGTTGAACAAGGGTCAGTTTCAATTAAGGAAATGGTGCTCCAACATCCCAGAGGTTCTGGAAGGCGTACCCGAAGGTGATAGAGTGTCATACTTAAAATTTGACGATGGCAGTCCGTTCACAAAGACTCTTGGATTAGCATAGAATCCTTCGGCTGACCGACAGCTGTTTTCCTTTTAAAGCTCTTCAGCCCACCGCCAAACCAACCCGGAGATCTATATTATCTTCCGTCGCTCAGTTGTATGACCCGATGGGCTTGGTAGGTCCTGTCGTCACCAGGGCAAAGCTCCTATTGCAGAAGCTGTGCCGAGAAAATTTGTCATGGGATGAAAGCCTTCTTCAATCTCTTCTCTCCGAGTGGTTGCAATTCTGTTCCAGTTTTGACCAAACTTAGCGAATAAAGTTTCCTCGTTTATTCATTCCCTGCCAAGAAAGGTGTGAGGATTATGGATTATGGCGCTTGCGTATATATATTGTCAGGGTCTGACTGTCGGCTGTTGCTCAAAAAGTCGAGTGGTACCTATTAGAACTCAGACACTGCCGAAGCTAGAACTATCCGTTGCTGAGTTACTAGCAAGGCTGATGACTGATGTTGCTGATCTTGGAACATATAAAGGAGATTATTATTTTTGGTATGACTCCTCGGTTTTCCTATCCTGGACTCAAGATGAACCTGCTCGATTTAACGAGTTTGTTTCTAATCTCGTCTCTTCCATACAGGAGCTCACCAAGGCAATGAAATTGCGTTATGTTCCTACTGCTTTTAACACAGCCGATCTACTGTCAAGAGGTTCTCTTCCCAATGAGCTATTAAACTCCCAGCTTTGGTCCCAAGACCCTCCATTTCTTCGTGGTTCCAAAGATGATTTGCCCATCGCTATTGTTGCCGAAAAGGCAACCATCAAACTTTGCGCCAGGACTTTATTAATATGGGCCAATACTGGCCCATTGGGGGGAGGAAGACCATTTCAAGAGTTTCACACAAATGAATACGCTGTTTTCGCGCAACCCTCCCCTCGCGGAAAATTTGAATTCCATATTTTTTCAAAGTCACAGGTGTGGATTTTTGCGGACCTTTCTCTAGAAGGCAGAGACTTGGAATAAGGGCCCAATAAATTGGTAGCAGATATGGTCGGGTAATGCCACCAATTTTGTGGGTGCCAAGAAGGAGCTTATGGAGTTGAAGCAAAGATTCCTCAGCCAGGATCACCAGGCTTCTTTGCACGATTTTTATCGGCGAAACACCACCTTTATCGGGCAATTGGTCCTGCAGCTCTTGGCTTCGAGGAATTGAGGTCTTTCTTGTACCGCATAGCCTCAATCATTAATTAGAATCTGAATATAATTCTAGACCCCTTGTGTCGATTTCAGAAAATCCTGCGAACCTTGATGTGCTAACTCCGGCTCATTTTCTAAATGCCGACCGCCTTCAACGTTTATCGAACTGGACCTTACTGCCCTAAACTTCAATCGTCTGGATGGGTGGCAAAAAGTCTCTTTGCAGCAAGTTTTCTGGGCCCGTTGGAAGGAGGAGTATCTCACGGTGTTGCAGCAGCGTTCCAAATGGTGCACCCCTGTCCCTTTAATATCTGTTGAGGACATAGTCCTGGTGAAGGATGAGAATCTACCCCTAATGGTGACCTCTGACCAGGATACTGGAGCTGGTTCCTGGGCGTGACGGTGTGAACCGTTTAGCCATACTTAAGGCAGCGGTTGGAACGACTAAGCGTGCGGTGTCAAAGCTGTGTCTGCTGCCTCTCAAAGATTATGTTGAAGATCCAGCCTTCAACGGGGGGAGGATGTTGAGCCAAGCAGCCAAAAGCGAAGCTATGTAAAATAATAAATATTCTAAATTTGAGGAGCAGCGGCGGGCTTATCAGCAGTTCTGTTTTTGTTTATTTCTCCCCCGTTCGCATGCGCTATGCTGGTATTTGTAGTGCATGCGCTGCTATAGAGCTACTGCACACAAGCACATCTTGCATTTGTGTGCGTTCCACCGCCTCGTCTCTTGCCAGCGATATAATAAACAAATGCATTGTTCTGAGTTTCTATTGCTAAGCTTTGATTTAGTTGTATTTTTGGCACTAGCTTGAGCTGCTTTTTTAGAGGAAGAGAGGCTGCTAGATAGCACGAGGAAGATTATCAATATTTCGTTAGAATTAACTTGTAACCAAGTAGATACTTAAGCGGGTCATGTTTTAGGAGCTTTGGGTTGAACATGCCTATAATTCTTAATTTCTCGTTAATAGTTTTATGAAATCTCTCTATGTCAGAAACGCCATTTTTACTTATGGATATAGTTATGCAACGTTGCAATGCTGAGCACATAAATACGGAGNTTTTTCTATTCCTTTATTATTTGCATCAATTACTTTATTTAATTCGTTGATCTGTATAATATTTTCGGAAAAGTTATCAATTATTGATTCTAATTCTTCCCTATCTTGTTGATCCCTTGATCCAATGCGCCAAATAAGTATTTATAAAAGGCACCTACGAAATTTTCAAATCCTCTTTTTTTTCGTTGAGCAATTTTGACTCCGTTGATTTCTCTATTACCCTTTTCTTTTAGATATTAAATTTTTTCCAAATGTTTAAATTCTCGTGTTTCGTGTTGTATATTTTAATACATTTTTTCAGTTTAAGTTAAATTGACTGTGAGACAATGATATTCATAATTAGTGGCCATCTATGGATTTGACACATGGCGTGATATATAAGACATAATAAAGTTATTATATAAAAGACAATTTAATTAAGCAGCGTTATCTACCGGTGCTGGTATTAATTTTCTTCTTCTTTTTAAATTTCGATTTATAGTGTGTAAATTTCTTTACCTCTATTTTTTTCTATATAATGTTTTTCGTCAGTTTTTGTAATTTGGCCTATCTTCCTAAAAGGATTTGTTTTAGATTTTATAAGTGGGGCTTGTCAATACCTAGTATCAATATCGTATGTATGACGGTTTTTAATAAGCTTGTTAAAAAGCTTATTTTCTGTGTTTTATTCACTTGAATATCATAACTTGGAGTTCCGGCGAAAATAAAAATGACAGCTGGTGTTCTGCCTGTAGAGCTATGTTTNTTTGATGCACCATATACTGCGGACTCCAAACGCATGAACAGTATTCAAGGATCGGACGAACCAAAGAGATATACAACGTTTTAGTGGTAAAGGGATCATCAAACTCTTTTGACCAGCGCCTGATAAATGCAAGTACTCCTCTGGCTTTATTAACTGTTAGAGAAATATGTTCATTAAACGACAGCTTGTGATCGAAAAGAACTCCAAGATCATTCATTAAGGAAACACGATCTAAAAAGTGATTCCCAAGTGAGTACGAGATGACATGAGGCGTGCTACGGTTAAACGTCATAACCTTGCATTTTGAGCAGTTTAGTGAGAGGAGATTATTAGAGCACCACAAGAATACTTCGTCAAGGTCAAACTGTAGATGTCTATGAAGAAAGTGGTCAGAGTAAGAAAAACAGAGCTTTACATCATCAGCATACATAAGTGTAGTAGCATAGCTCACGACACTAGGCAAGTCGTTAACAAAGAGGATAAATAGAAGAGGTCCTAAGTGACTGCCTTGCGGAACACCAGATGTTACTTTTATAACATGAGATGTGATGTTCTTGAACAAAACCCGCTGCGTACGATTAGATAGATATGAAGTCATCCACTTTATGATATTAGAAGGGTAACCCATAAGATAAAGTTTCTGGAGAAGGAGACGGTGATTAACCGAATCGAAAGCTTTGCTAAAATCGGTGTAAATAACATCGGTTTGCATTCGTTTAAGAAAACCCTTATGGACGATCGAAGTGAATTCTAGCAAATTGGTTGTTGTAGAACGATTTTTGACAAAACCATGCTGGGTGGAGGAAATTATGCTTTTACAATGATGTTGCAGTTGCAATGTAACCATTTTCTCCAGCAGCATGGGAATAGCAGAAAGTTTAGCAATACCACGGTAGTTATCAATAAGTATTTTAGAACCCTTCTTATGAAGTGGAATAATAAAAGATTCATTCCATCTCTTGGGAAGGCATGAAAGGTCCAAAGATAAATTGAATAGGGTAGTAAGAGGATAGCATAGAATATCGGAGCAGTACCTAAGAATACAGCTCGGGACATTATCAGGACCAGCAGAAAAAGAGATATCCAAGGTTGAAAGAGCATTAGAAACATCAAGATGATTAAATTTAGACAAGTAGATATTGTTTATATACGGAATATTATACGGGTATGTAGAATTTAAATTATAAGAATCGGACGAATAAGTTGATTGAAAGAATGATGCAAAGAGATTTGCAATACCATGATCTGAAGAATCAGAAATATTTTTATAAGATAGGGAAGGAGGAAAAAGACTGGATTTACGTTTCATATTGACAAACGAATAAAAGGAGCTCGGATCATTTCGGAAGTTAGCCTTACAATTTAAAATATAGCGCTTATAAAGTTGATTATTAAGAAGAATAAACTGGTTACGAATGTAAAAAAAGTTTGTCTGATGAAACAAAGATCCAGACTTAAGAAACATTTTGTAAGCTCTAGATTTCCGGTTCTTAAGACGAGAAAGGTGTTTGTTAAACCATGGCGGTTTCGTTGATGAAGACGATGAAAGTACTGGAACAAATTTGTCCAACGCGTTGTGGATTACCTCATAAAAAGAATCAGTAGCAGCATCAATACAGATAAAAGATGAAAGATATTCCCAGTCAATTCCAGCTAAATGATTGCGAAGAGCGTTGTAATCCGTTTTTCGGAAACATTTAGAACGATACTGAGCCTCATAGTTATGCATATTAGGGAACTCAATTAACACCGAAACCAATAGTGTGGGATGGTGTACATCTTCAGGAAGCGATAGTGGTGAAGACCGATTTACAGTGACAGAGGATATTCTATTACAGAAAATAAGGTCTAGGGACCTGCTAAGTGTGTTAAGGATGGGGTTTATTTGGGAAAGAGCAATTTCAATTAGTTCATCAATGAAGTCGTTATGGCAACTAGAATGCAAGGAATTGTCATCTTCACACGGGATCCAGGAGATTTGGGGAAGGTTGAAATCACCCATGATTAGGACAAAATCAGAGTCATTGACTAATGATAAAACGTACTTGATAGCATTAAGGTGATGAAAATATACCGTATCATCAACCGATGGAGGTATATAAGAACAGGTCATGAAAATATGAGACGGACCAACAGTTATTTTTACTGCGATAAACTCGATTCCAAACTGATTCGGGAAAGTTATTAGTTCAGCCGAGTATTTAATACTAACAGCAATGAGGACACCACCACCAAAAGAAGGCCTATCCAATCGAAACACAGTGTAGTTTGGAACAAAAATTTCATAATCAGAGACAGAGGAATTAAGCCAGGTTTCAGTAAGTGCAATAGCATCAAATTCAAAAGAAGCACTCTTAGTAAAAAATTGGCTCAGTTTACCCAGAATACTTCGAACGTTTTGGTAGCAGCAAGAAAAAACATTATTACTCAGTTTTTTGGAGCTGAATCGGCAAAGTTGTGATTCAGNTTATACGATTAACTTTTTCTATTCCTTTATTATTTGCATCAATTACTTTATTTAATTCGTTGATCTGTATACTATTTTCGGAAAAGTTTTCAATTATTGATTCTAATTCTTCCCTATCTTGTTGATCCCTTGATCCAATGCGCCAAATAAGTATTTATAAAAGGCACCTACGAAATTTGCAAGTCCTCTTTTTTTTCGTTGAGCAATTTTGACTCCGTTGATTTCTCTATTACCCTTTTCTTTTAGATATTAAATTTTTTCCAAATGTTTAAATTCTCGTGTTTCGTGTTGTATATTTTAATACATTTTTTCAGTTTAAGTTAAATTGACTGTGAGACAATGATATTCATAATTAGTGGCCATCTATGGATTTGACACATGGCGTGATATATAAGACATAATAAAGTTATTATATAAAAGACAATTTAATTAAGCAGCGTTATCTACCGGTGGAAATCTGGAATTATTATATTTGCTGGTATTAATTTTCTTCTTCTTTTTAAATTTCGATTTATAGTGTGTAAATTTCTTTACCTCTATTTTTTTCTATATAATGTTTTTCGTCAGTTTTTGTAATTTGGCCTATCTTCCTAAAAGGATTTGTTTTAGATTTTATAAGTGGGGCTTGTCAATACCTAGTATCAATATCGTATGTATGACGGTTTTTAATAAGCTTGTTAAAAAGCTTATTTTCTGTGTTTTATTCACTTGAATATCATAACTTGGAGTTCCGGCGAAAATAAAAATGACAGCTGGTGTTCTGCCTGTAGAGCTATGTTTTGTTTTATGATTATAGATATAAACAGTTGGTTCAAATTTAGTAATTATATTTTCAGGATTCCGTTCACTATTTATAATTCTTAATTTCTCGTTAATAGTTTTATGAAATCTCTCTATGTCAGAAACGCCATTTTTACTTATGGATATAGTTATGCAACGTTGCAATGCTGAGCACATAAATACGGAGTCTCTGTCAGCTTTAATTTCTTTTGGCTTACCCATTTCATTAAATGTCCTGAGTAATGCCCTTTTTGCTTCTAACCAATCCCTACTGTTGACATTTATTAAAGCAGAATATTTTGAATAAATATCAATGCAAGATAAGAATTTTTTATTATCGATCATGTAAAAATCTATAACATATTTTTCTTTGGGGTTAAAGGTTACTGGGGTTGATTCAAATGTAAGTTTTGTATCTCTGTGGTCTGTTTTAGCGAGGTTACAAAATATAAGAACAAAAAAAAACCAATATATATAAAAAAAAAACAAGAAAGGAAAGCTAACTTCGGGCGGAGACGAAGTTGATATACCCTTGCAGTTGAGTCGCAGTCCGCTGGGTGGCGCCACGCATCTTATATTATTGGATATATAGCGGATCGTATATAGTCGGCCGATCCTTATGAAATTTGGCATAATGAAACATTTTGCCCAAAGAGTAATCTGTACCAAGTCCCATCTTTCTGACTTAAAAAACACCAAAGTTATGCCAATTCCGATCGTTCTATGACAGCTATAAGATATAGTCGGCCGATCCTTATGAAATTTTGTACATAAAATATTTTGGTCAAATGTGTGGAAAGTCCCAACCCTATAACTTAAAAAACACCAAAGTTATGGCATATCCGATCAAACAGTTATATGGCAGCTATAAGATATAGTCGACCGATCCCGGCCGTTCCGACTTATATACTACCCGCAAGGAAAAAAAGGATGTGTGCAAAGTTTCAACTTGATAGCTCCAAAACTGAGAGACTAGTTTGCGTAGAAACCGACAGACAGACAGACAGACGGACATGCTCATATCGACTCAGGAGGTGATCCTTAT
Organism: Drosophila pandora; assembly: GCA_021223865.1. NCBI lineage: Eukaryota > Metazoa > Arthropoda > Insecta > Diptera > Drosophilidae > Drosophila > Drosophila pandora. The sequence continues at coordinate 386,728 of JAJJHT010015775.1, read as the reverse complement.
CAAGAATATATATACTTTATAGGGTCGGAGATGTCTCCTTCACTGCGTTGCACACTTTTGACCAAAATTATAATACCCTCTGCACGGGTATAATAAATAAAATCATATAAAACAAGAAAGGAAAGCTAACTTCGGGCGGAGCCGAAGTTTATACACCCTTGCAGTTGAGCTGCAGTCCGCTAGGTGGCGCCACGCATCTTATATTATTAGATATATAACGGGTCGTATAAAGTCGGCCGATCCTTATGAAATTTGGCATATCGAATTAATTTGCCCAAAGAGGCATTCATTGAAAATCCCATCCTTCTAACTTGAAAAACAACGAAGTTATGGCATTTCCGATCAATCAGTTGTATGGAGCTATAGGATATAGTCGACTGATCCCGGCCGTTCCGACTTATGTACTGCCTGCAACAGAATAAAGGGTGTGTGCAAAGTTTCAACTTGATAGCTTTAAAACTGAGAGACTAGTTTGCGTAGAAACAGACAGACAGACAGACAGACGGACAGACGGACATGCTCAAAACGACTCAGGAGGTGATCCTTATCAAGAATATATATACTTTATAGGGTCGGAGATGTCTCCTTCACTGCGTTGCACACTTTTGACCAAAATTATAATACCCTCTGCAAGGGTATAAAAAACTCTTGACGAGGTAAAGTACCGGTGACGAACCTGCATGCGAAACCCAAAATATCTGATATCAATTTTAGTGACGTAACTATGCTATATAGGTGTACAAAATGGCATATAAAAAATATTCTTGTTCGGCACGTGCAAGAAAAACAAAAAAAAAATCAGTCACGTGCCGAACAAGAATATTTTTTATATGCCATTTTGTACACCTATATAGCATAGTTTCATCACTAAAATTGATATCAGATATTTTGGGTTTCGCATGCAGGTTCGTCACCGGTACTTTACCTCGTCAAGAGGTTTTCTTATATGATATCAGTTGTTTTTTGTATATATTGATCTTCAATTATTTAAAACAGAACGCATAATATATAGAATATATATATATGGAAGTAACCGCTGGACTGGCGATTCACACAGTTAGCAATACTTTAATTGTAAGGATAAACATCAAAGCTCTTTTTTTTTTAACTCCATAGATTTTGACAATCAAGAAGGTGGAATAATTAAAAACCTTTCCAAAGACGTAAAGAATTTTTCGATAGCTTCAGTGGCTCTGAAGTTATACGTATTTTTAATTTACAAAGGTTTTGGAATTTGGTTAGTGAAAAAATTTTAATTAAAAATTTGCCCAAAAATGTATTTAAAATCCAAAATTGTTTCGTAGTTGTGGGAAACCAAATTGTTTTAACAAATTAACAGATGAGAGGCCTATCCTTATGAGAGTTCCACTATATAATAAATTATAAAAAAAAAAAAACAAGAAAGGAAAGCTAACTTCAAGCGGAGCCGAAGTTGATATACCCTTGCAGTTAAGCAGAAGCTTATTGTTGGGACTTGTGCCAGCATCAAATAACATAATTATTGCAATTTAATTCTCCCAGTGTAACTAGCTGCAGCGGTCCACTAATTGCCCGTTATCAGCTGTATTATATTCTTTGTTTCTTCCAGATTCGCATGCGCTTTGTTGTATTTTTGTAGCGCATGCACTTTGGGAGCTTTGGTGGAGCTTCTGCGCAAGCTCTTGGGTTTTATGACTTGTAATTCGGCATTGTTGGGATCGGCCGCTGCGGTTGTTTTGGGGTTAAATTGACCCAATAAAAATATTGAAATCGAATTGTGGATTGTGTATTAATTCGGTCGCTATCAAAATTCTGATAGCTCAACATTGGTGACCCCGACGTGATCGCGCTCTAATTGATTTGTTTGATTGATCTATTTGATTTGATCATTAAAGTGCTTAAAGGAAACCTTGTAAAGGAAAACTTGTTGCTATTGTTTCCATTACATTGCACCTTGCACAAACACAAATTACATAATGGAGTCTGGAGACTTATTTAGTGCCTCGGTTCCTGCAAGCAGGGAAAGGATATTGCGGCGAAGGGCAGAAGTGACCTGCCAGGAGATGGAAGCCCTGCATAATAAGGTCAAGGCTGCAGTGCAGAAGGGAGATTTGACCATCATGGTACTGGAGCCGTTGGAAATTGCGTTGCGCAAGAAATTCACCGCACTCCAGGATGAGTTAGAGCGATTGAGCTCAGTTGAAGTTGGGAGTGAATTATGCTGGAAGTTCTCCCAGCTTGCCGCTGATGTGCGCTTTGACATTCAGGTGGGAATGGCAAAGCACTCCATGAGGGTACCTGCACACTCCACTCGTCTCGACGGCACCAATGGTCCCACTGCTTCGTCCATAGCAGAACCAACCATAGCGGTGGTGAAGGTGCAGGATGGTCCGTTGGAAAATCGTCGCTCATGCAGTCAGGATTACCCGCTGGACCGCGACATCCAATCGGGTTCTCGGGATTTGAAGTTGGAACAAACCTTGAACAACGATCACGATAGCCAGGACGTGGGCCATTTCGTCTCATCAGTGCCCCTGCTATCCACCGCTCCCCCCGTGGTCGCTATTTCAACGTCGCATCTGGCAGTTGTCTGCGATGGATTTTCTGAAGCTGCTATACTTAATCCCTCATATGGCCCGGGATTTGGATTATTGTCACCGTTGCCGATTAAGTCAGCGCCCAGGTCTGACTCCATTCTGGACTCTAGCCTGCATCCTTCCAAATCGCTGCTGCCGCCGTCTGCAGCTGCCAAGGTGGCTGCTGCTCCAGCCGTGAAGGCTCCCGATCCTGCAATTGAAAGGTGCGCCTACGCGCAATTTCGGAAAGAAGTTTCCTTCCACTTTCGCCACTCTATTGACGCCTGGTTCGAGCGTTCTCTGGATCTGGATGGACACGGCAGCCTGCAACTGAGAATTATGGACCTTGATCAGCAATATTATGTGATGAAGCTGTCCCATGCCCCTAAAGATTTTTTGTTGAAAGATGGAATTCAACGGGGGGAGGATGTTGGGACTTGTGCCAGCATCAAATAACATAATTATTGCAATTTAATTCTCCCAGTGTAACTAGCTGCAGCGGTCCACTAATTGCCCGTTATCAGCTGTATTATATTCTTTGTTTCTTCCAGATTCGCATGCGCTTTGTTGTATTTTTGTAGCGCATGCACTTTGGGAGCTTTGGTGGAGCTTCTGCGCAAGCTCTTGGGTTTTATGACTTGTAATTCGGCATTGTTGGGATCGGCCGCTGCGGTTGTTTTGGGGTTAAATTGACCCAATAAAAATATTGAAATCGAATTGTGGATTGTGTATTAATTCGGTCGCTATCAAAATTCTGATAGCTCAACACTTATATTATTATTATATATATCGGGTCCTATATAGTTGTCCGATCCTTATGAGAATTTGACCATCAACAAAATATCTAATAAAAATATTGGAAACAGCCCCAAGCATCTTTAAAAATAGAAAGGTTGTCCAGTTTCCGATCGTTCAATTATATGGCACGTATAGGATATAGTTGGCCGATTCTTATGAAACATAGGATTAGATTGCCCTAAACGGAAACCATAGATAGTCCCATCATTCTAGCTTCAAAAACAACAAAGTTAAGCCAATTATCCTAATAAAATTTTGCAAATCGGATAAGATTGCCCAAAATGCAATCTGTACTAAGTCCCATCCTTCTAACTTATAAAAAAACAAGAAAGGAAAGCTAACTTCGGGCGGAGCCGAAGTTGATATACCCTTGCAGTTCAGTCGCAGTCCGCTAGGTGGCGCCACGCATCTTATATTATTAGATATATAGAAGATCGTATATAGTCGGCGGATCCTTATGAAATTTGGCAAATCAGATTATTTTGTCCAAAATAGAATCTGTGCCAAGTCCCATCTTTCTAACTTAAAAAACACCAAAGTTATGCCAATTCCGATCGTTGTATGACAGCTATAGGATATAGTCGGCCGATCCTTATGAAATTTTGTACATAAGATATGTTGGTCAAATATAACATGTGTGGAAAGTCCCAACCCTTTATCTTAAAAAACAACGAAAACAAGTTATGGCATTTCCGATCAATCAGTTATATGGCAGCTATAAGATATAGTCGACCGATCCCGGCCGTTCCGACTTATGTACTACCTGCAAGGAAAAGAAGGCTGTGTGCAAAGTTTCAACTCGATAGCTCCAAAACTGAGAGACTAGTTTGCGTAGAAACCGACAGACAGACGGACAGACGGACAGACAGACAGACGGACAGGCTTATATCGACTCAGGAGGTGATCCTGATCAAGAATATATATACTTTATAGGGTCGGAGATGTCTCCTTCACTGCGTTGCACACTTTTGACCAAAATTATAATACCCTCTGCAAGGGTATAATAATTCTAGTATGAGTACACAAAGAGCCATGAACAAAACATATGAAAAGGACCCATGTTTCAATAAAAAAATCAAGCATTTAGTATCAACAATCCCAGTTAGTGTGTATGAGTTAGAAATACTTTATATAGAAACATTAAACTGCCACGTTTCACCATTGTTTCACTGCACCGCAACCCAAAAAGGAATAGTATTAACAACAATTCCGGGTGTGCTAGTGAAATCAAGAATAGACGAGCATCCAATTTTAGGTAGAACGATTGTTATGATCGTTTCTAAAAGATAATCCATACCCATAATTTAATGGAATGGAATGAATTATCAAAAGAACTATCAAGCATTAAAGCAGAATTCGACAAATCGCATAAGTCACTAACACAGAATAGACCGATACAAAAAACAACGGTCAATAAACACGTAGAAATATTAGTTAAATGCTTTAATGAAGCTAGAATATTAATATATGAACACAGAGAAAAGGTTAATCCAAATCACTGGTCCCGAGTATCAAAGTTTTTTATCAGACTAAGATCTAATCTAACATCAGTTAAAGAAAGGTTCAAGCTTGATATTTCAATACCTACTATTCTCAATACTTCAATAACAATTGAAGCTGGTAAAGAACCAAAAGAATCAAAAGAAGTTATTGACCAACAAGAAATAGAAGAAAGCGATATTAACAACCTTACGATTCCGGCCGTCCTTATTCAATCTGAATTATCAGACCAGGACTTGACCGACTCTGAATTTAACGACAGCATTGTAGAATTAAAACCAACCACAATGGCTGATGAGAGCATTGCCCGAAGGGCATACATTAAAGAAATATCGAATCCCTGAATTTAACGGGCAAAGGTCACACCTTCAAAGATTTATAACAGCTTTGAGGTTAGTTAACCTAACGAAAGGCACATTCGAGAATTTGGCTGTAGAAGTAATTAAGTCCAAAAAAATTGGATTAACTTTATACAGAGTCTAAAATGAAAGAACTATAGAAGCAATAATCAGAAAGCTACAAGACACTATAGTCGGAGAAACCTCTGGCATAATTAAAGCCAAAATGGCGAAAACAACCCAGAAAGGCAAAACCGCGGAAAAATTCACGACGGAAATAGACAACTTAAGAAAACTCCTAGAAGCTTCGTAAATTGACAAAGGCCTATCGGCCGAACACGCTGACAAATTTAGTACCAAGGAGGCCATCACCACAATGGTTAAAAACTGTGAGCATGGCCGCCTCAAAACAATATTGGAAGCAGGCACTTTCGTAACTATGAATGAAGCCGTCACAAAGTATATACAATGCAGTACTGAAATGACAGGTAATGCCAATTCAATATTATACACCCAACGAGGAAATAATTATCGCGGTAATAATTTCAGAAACAATTATCGCGGTAGAGGTAATTATCGAGGTAATTATAATAATACCAGATATTAACAAAATAACGGTTATAATCAAAACACTAGCTACTACAGAAATAACGGTAACCAGAATAACAGTTATTACACAAACAACAACCGCGGCGGAAATAACCGTGGTGGAAACAACCGCGGCGGAAATAGCCGTGGGGGAAACAACAATAATAACGGTAATAATAATAATAACCAAAATAACAATATTTGGATAGCCCAAACGAATTCGGAAAAATCCCAAACACCTTCAGATACACGTCAGTAAAAAACAACAAAATTCACACTAAATCTCAGTCATAGTACATTCGTTAGTTTCATAAACGCAGCAACAGGAAAAGAATTAGTTTTTTTAGTAGATACAGGTGCAGAAATATCCATATTAAAGGAAAATTTTGATAAGTTTCAAAACATTCAAGATAATCATATCATAAGCATACAGGGTATAAGCCAAGATGTTACCAAATCAAAAGGCATAACTTCTATTGAAATTCAGACTTCTAAGTACATCATCCCACATGATTTCCATATAGTAAATGTGCAATTCACTATTCCTTGTGATGGGACACTGGGAATAGATGTTATCAAAAGGTACAATTGTGAATTAGACTTCAAGCCTTCTGAAGACTGGATTGTAATTAGACCAAATAATCTCAAATATCCAATTTATGTTCCGATAACATACAGTTCTGGCAACAACTCCCTTATTCTGCCAGCAAGATCCCAAGTCATCCGAAAAATTAAGAAAAATTCCGAAGAAAACAGAGTATTAATTCCGAATCAAGAGATTCATAAAGGTATCTATATAGCAAATACCATAGCAACAGTCCAGAATGCATATGTAAGACTACTAAATACCACAAATATAGATCAGGTAGTTAACATTAAAAATAGTCATCATGAACCACTTTCAAACTACGAAGTAGTAAAAAAAGACCCAGAAAACCGTAAAAAAACTGTAATATCCCAACTTACATAAAACTTCCCACCTCAATTCAAATAACTTCTATAAGCAAAAACTGAGATTAAGTGATGATGAACCTGTATATACAAAGAATTACAGAAATCCTCATAGTGAACAAGACGAAATTCAAAGACGAGTCCAAAAACTCATTAATGATAAAATAGTAAAACTCTCTGTATCACCTTATAATAGCCCACTTTTGCTAGTACCAAAAAAGTCACTCCCAAATTCAGAAAATCGATGACATTTTAGATCAACTAGGTAGAGCAAAGTATTTCTCATGTCTCGACTTAATGTCCGGTTTTCACCAAATTGGACTCGAAAAAAATTCACGAGATATAACATCCTTTTCAACGAACAATGGTTCATATCGTTTCACGCGATTACCATTCGGTTTAAAAATAGCTCGAAACTCCTTTCAGAGAATGATGACTATAGCTTTCTCTGGATTGGAACCTTCGCAAGCATTTCTTTACATGGATGACTTAATAGTCATAGGTTGCTCCGAAAACCACATGCTCAAGAACCTAACTGATGTTTTCGAGAAATGTAGGAAACACAACCTAAAGTTACATCCCGAAAAATGTTTATTTGTCATGCATGAAGTCACCTTCCTAGGACATAAATGCACAAATAAAGGAATCTTGCCTGACGACAAAAAATACGACGTCATTCAAAATTACCCAGTCCCACATGATGTGGACAGCGCTAGAAGATTCGTTGCATTTTGCAATTATTACAGACGTTTCATAAAGAATTTTGCAGAATACTCCTGTCACATAACAAGATTATGTAGGAAAAATGTAAAATTCGAATGGACAACAGAATGTCAAAACGCTTTCGAACATCTAAAATCAGCATTAATAAACCCAACTCTGTTGCAATATCCAGATTTTAGCAAAGAATTTTGCATAATTACAGATGCTAGCAAATACGCTTGTGGAGCAGTACTAACTCAAAATATAAATGGATTACAGCTTCCAAATGCATACGCATCAAGATCCTTTACGAAAGATGAAAGCAACAAGAGCACTGCAGAACAAGAATTAGCAGCTATTCATTGGACAATAAAAAACTTCAGACCATATATTTATGGTAGACACTTCAATGTCAAAACAGACCACAGAGTATTACCTATTTATTTTCAATGATAAATCCCAGTTCCAAACTAACACGAATGAGACTTGAATTAGAGGAATATAATTTTACATTATGGTATCTAAAGGGTAAAGATAATTATGTAGCCGATGCGCTGTCTAACCAATATGTGTTTATTTAAGCACGGAAGGAAAATTACAGCAAGATATAATGTTAGCGATTTGTATACTAACGGAACCCTTGGGTTAGGTCAATTCTTTTAAAGGCTTGAAAAGCAATCCGGTATGCACAAAATCAGCCAACTTAAAGTGGCACCGTGGGAAAATATGTATTATTAAACATGTTTCAATTGATGATTTTAAAAATATGTCCAAAAACATAAAAGAGTACATAAAGAAATGTCCTAAATGCCAAAATTTTAAAACAACTAAACACACTAAGACCCCATTACCTATAACTGAAACTCCAACAAAGAGCTTTCGATAGAGTAATTGTGGATACGGTTGGTCCACTACCAAAATCAAACAATGGAAACGAGTACGCAGTAACACTCATATGTGATTTAACGGACGGACATTACGGAATATAAAAATTCAATTATTGAAGGTCTATGTAAAAATTTAAATATTAAAAACATAACTTTGACTGCACATCATCACCAAACTGTAGGTACCGTGGAGCGAAGCCACAGAGCACTCAATGAGTACATTCGTTCATACATCTCAGTTGACAAAACGGATTGGCATGTATGGTTACAATACTTCGTCTATTGTTTTAATACGACCCCCTCTATGGCACATGACTATTGTCCATACGAGCTAGTTTTTGGTAAAACTTCAAATTTACCAAAGCGTATTAATAGCATAGAAAACATAAAACCTCTTTTTAATATAGAAGATTATGCTAAAGAATCAAAATTCAGATTAAACCAGGCATTTAAGAAAGCCAGACTAATGCTAAAGTCACATAAAATAAAACAAAAAATTATTTACGACAAAACTAGTTTAGATTTTGAGTTGAAAATAGGAGATCAGGTCTTATTATACCCTTGCAAAGGGTATTATAATTTTGGTCAAAAGTGTGCAACGCAGTGAAGGACACATCTCCGACCCTATAAAGTATATATATTCTTGATCAGGATCACCTCCTGAGTCGATATGAGCATGTCCGTCTGTCCGTCGGTCCGTCTGTCTGTTTCTACGCAAACTAGTCTCTCAGTTTTGGAGCTATCGAGTTGAAACTTTGCACACACCCTTATTTCCTTTGCACGCAGTATATAAGTCGGAACGGCCGGGATCGACCAACTATATCCTATAGCTGTCATATAACTGATTGATCGTAAATGCTATAACTTCGTTGTTTTTCAAGTTAGAAGCATGGGAGTTTCAATGGATTCCTCTTTTGGCAAAATAATTCGATATGCCAAATTTCATAAGGATCGGCCGACTATATACGATCCGCTATATATCCAATAATATAAGATGCGTGGCGCCACCTAGCGGACTGCGACTCAACTGCAAGTGTATATCAACTTCGGCTCCGCCCGAAGTTAGCTTTCCTTTCTTGTTAAAAAATGAAACTGGACATAAGCTAGATTTTAAATATACAGGCCCCTATAAGGTAGAACAAATATGAGATAGGGATAATATAACTATATCAGATAATAAAAATAAAAAACAAATAGTACATAAAGATAAATTAAAATTTTTTATTTCATAATCAATCAAAATTTCATAAATATATCACGTATGGCAAGTACGTATGACCTAAGTGCACCGAAACATGAAACGCCCGCCGTGCCTTTGCTGTACGCCGAAAAGTGCTAATGTCCGCATATACGTAACACGAATGGACCTTATGCATGTCCGCATACCTCCGCCTAAGCGAACATATATACATAACATAACTATATACTTAAGAATATATAACCGTCTCTCCGCTGCCGCTTTGGGCACCGCAGCTACGAGATTTAGACCTCCTTTAACTCCTAAGTAAATTTGTAATCTCAGAAACTCCCATGAGCTCGGAGCGCCAACAACAGCTGCTCCTGACCTAAATAAAATAAAGAAGATTAAACTAAACTTCGGCTGCTTTTTATATTAAAATCATTGGGACCTTCAATCATCAGGACAATTTCCTTGAATTCTGGAAAAGGTTAGGACATCTGTTAATATGGTACTGGTTTTCATAACTTTGTTTAAGTTATTTGAGATGATAATCTCTATATAAGCATTTTGAAATTATGCTGAAATTATACGTTATTTCTATATAATTCTGATTGTTTTTTTGTGCACTATGTACTGTTGCTATTGTGGGTAATGACTGGGTACTATCCGGTGATTGAATGTAACAACTTTTTATTGAATGTAACAATTAACTGTTATTTATAAAATTTTTAAAATTAATTATAATTAAGAGTTAGGCTAAATTATTCTAATAGAAAATCAAACAATTTAGCTTTTATTACATCTAGGGTTAATTCACATTTATTTTAGGGTAAAATAAATGTGGCAATAGGTTATAATTTTTTCAGATAACACGAAAAGGATCATGATCCGCAAAATAAGATCGGCAAATTGGAAACCAAAGGGGTCGGAAGAACCTAGTTGACCTGTTTGGAACAGAAAGAAGTATCTTTTCCAGTAAAAGTTTCGAGTCAACTTAACCGAGAATGATTTTATGAAGGAGCATGACCCCAGCACAAGTACGACGTACCTGCAATGGTGGTAGGTCTAATAACTTTAGCCGACACCGATATGGTGGAAGGAGACCATCTGAGTCCCAGCTTAAATATTTTAAAGAAAATTAAAGAAACTGCTTTTGCAATGATTCAAAATGAACCATATTCTATGAACCATATACTGCGGACTCCAAACGCATGAACAGTATTCCAGAACAGTATTCCAGTATTCCATTCTCTTTGGTCAAACCAAAGAGACATACAATGTTTTAGTGGTGAAGGGATCATCAAACTCTTTCGACCAGCGTTTGATAAAAGCTTGGCTTTATTAACTGTTCCAGAAATATTTTTATTAAACGACAGCTTGTGATCGAAAAGAACTCCAAGATCATGCATTGAGGAAACCCGATCTAAAAGTAATTCCCAAGTTAGTACGAGATGACATGAAGCATGCTACGATTAAACGTCATAACCTTGCACTTTGAGCAGTTTAGTGTGAGGAGATTATTAGAGCCACAAGAAGACTTCATCGAGGTCAAATTGCAGATGTCTATGAAGAAAGTGGTCAGAGAAAGAAATACAGAGCTCGAAATCATCAACATACATAAGTGTAGTATCAAAGCTTACGCCACTAGGTAAGTCGTTATCAAAGAGGATAAACAGAAGAGGTTCTAAGTGACTGCCTTGCGGAGGATGTAACTTTTATAACTTGAGATGTGATGTTCTTGAACAAAACCCGCTGCGTACGATTCGATAGATATGAAGTCATCCACTGTATGATATTAGGAGGAAAACCCATAAGAAAAAGTTTCCGAAAAAGGAGACGATGATTAATAGAATCGAAAGCTTTGCTAAAAATCGGTGTAAGCTAAATCGGTTTGCATTCGTTTTAGATAACCTTTGTGGATGATCGAACTGAATTGCAGCAGATTGGTTGTTAAAGAATGATGCTTGACAAAACCAAGCTGGGTGGAGGAAATTATGCTTTTGCAATGATGTTGCAGTTGCGATGCTTGGGAATCGAAGAAAGGTTAGCAATACCGCGGTAGTTTTCTTATAAGTGTTATAGAACCATTCTTATGGAGTGGAATACTAAAAGATTCATTCCATTTCTTGGGAAGGCATGAAAGGTTCAAAGATAAATTGAATAGGGTAGTAAGAGGGTAGCATAGGATATCGGAGCAGTACCTAAGAATGCAGCTCGGGACATTATCAGAACCTACAGAAAATGAGATATGCAAGGTTGAATGAGCATTAGAAACATCGAGATGATCAAATTTGGACAAGTGATAGAAGTAATATGGTTTATATTCGGAATTTTATAAGGGTATATAGAATTTAAATCATATGAATCAGACGAATAGGTTGATTGAAAAAATGAAGCAAAGAGATTAGCAATACCTTGTTCTGAAGAGTCGGAAATATTTTTATAAGTTAGGGAAGAAGGAAAAAGACTGGACTTACGTTTTATATTGACAAACGAATAGAAGGAGTTCGGATTATTTCGGTAGTTCGCCTTACAATTCACGATGTAACGCTTATAAAGTTGATTATTAAGAATAATAAACTGGTTGCGAATGTAAAGAAAGTTTGACTAGTGAAACAAAGATCCAGACTTAAGAAACATTTTGTAAGCTCTAGATTTCCTGTTCTTAAGACGAGAAAGGTGTTTGTTAAACCATGGCGGTTTCGTTGATGAAGACGATGAAAGTACTGGAACAAATTTGTCCAACGCGTTGTGGATTACCTCATAAAAAGAATCAGTAGCAGCATCGAAAGAGTTAAAAGATTAAAGATATTCCCAGTCAATTCCAGCTAAATGATTGCAAAGAGCATTGTAATCCGTTTTTCGGAAACATTTAGTACGATGCTGAGCCCTATAGTTAGCATGAATATGTCTCTACATCAATTAATACAGGAACCGATAGTGGTGAAGACCGATTTACAGTCACAGAGGATATCATATTAGAGAAAATAAGGTCTAGAGATCTGCGTGTTAAGGATGGTGTTAATTTGAAAAAGAGCAATTTCTATTAATTCTTCAATAAGAACGTTGTAACAACTGGCATGCAGGGAATTATCATCTTCACACAGGATCCAAAAGATTTGGGGAAGGTTGAAATCACCCAAAATGGGGGCAAAATCTGAGTTTTTGACTTATGATAAAACAAACTTAATAGCCTCAAGTTGGTGAAAATATACTGTATCCTCCACCGATGGAGGTATATGGAGGATGGAGGAGAAACAGGTCATGAAAATATAAGACAGACCAACAGTTAGTTTTACAGCGATGAACTCGATTCCAAACTGATTCGAGAAAGCGATTAGTTCAGCTGAGTATTTATTATTAACACCAATGAGAACACCGCCTGCGAACGATGGTCTATCCATTCGAAACACAGTGTACTTTGGAACAAAAATTTCATAATCAGAGACAGAGGAATTAAGCCAGGTTCAAGTAAGTGCAATAGCATCAAAATCAAACTTAGTAATTAGTATCAAATTCAAAGCATTCTTAGTAAAAAATTGGCTCAATTGGTCCAGAATATTTCGAACGTTTTGATAGCAGCAAGAAAATACATTATTACTCAGTTTTTTGGAGCTGAAACGGCATAGTTGGGATTTAGAGGGTCTTTGGCTAAAAATTCATGAATAACACTGTGCTCAGGCCACGCTGACGGATTAAGTGCTTATTCAAGGTAGGTTTCAGGAATTACAATTTTGAAAAAAGATATGCTCCCTTATGTTTAAAATTAAACTTAAAGACCGTTAATTCATTCGGAGCTACCTTACGATGGTTTAAGAAGTGATGGTTTGGCATCAACCACAGTGGCATCTTGCATAAGGCGGGATACAAATACAGCTTTACGAGGTGCAACAGCTCTATGCGAAAGCCCAGAGGATCTTATTTCAGGCGCCACACCAGTGAGAGGAGACGGTATCAACGATGGAGGATTCAAGACAATAGGTGAACGAAGACTTCTTGACGATTCCATTGGCTGACTTGGTGAACGGATCACTTTCACAGGAACAACAGTAGGCGATAATGTATTTGGCGTTAAAAATGTATTCGAATCGCAAGAGAAGCAGGAGTATCCAATAAATTGACCGCCATCGAGATGTTGTTTGGAATTTTTCTCCTTGGAGATTCACTTAATAACTTGAGACCAAGAAATTGAGTCTCAAGTGTAAGGAATTGCTCATTAAGTGCAGAAAATTGCTTACGGACATCTAGAAAGCCATTTCTCGTCTGCTTCATGAAGGTTCATTAAGGTCCGCATCTCAGACTTAATCTCTCTACAGGCAATACAAGACCATGTCAGACCAATATTCTTTGTGATAAGATCACTAATCCGTCCACTGTGCCCACCACCAGCACATTTTATATGTGAGCAGTTTTTGCAAAGCCAGCAGGATTCACCGGTGATGAATCTTCCATGCTCGCATTTTTTAGCAGTGCAAATTAGACTCATTATTGACTGAGATTTGTCTACTGTAGTGAAAGCGAGAAGAGTTGAATAGCTCTAACTAATAATAACTTCACTCTGTGGTAGAAGTTCGGATCAGGCACGTCGAAGAGAAGACGTAACAAAAGAGATACGCCGTGACGAATAACCGCTTCAGAGTAACAATGATGTAACGAGATAACACGACCAGAGAATAGAACTCAGGAAGGGAATATATATATGAATATTCGAAGAGCGCGGCAGAAATAATATTGAAGAATAATATTGTTTTTAGGAATTGTATGGTTCAATGAACTTTATAGGTCAAATATGTTCAAAAAATGATACAGTATATTTAGCTTGTCGCGAAAAGAGGAAGCTCGTATCAAAGATATAGGCAATCAGATGAGAGCAATAGCAAAAACAGGTAGGAATACGGCAAAGTCAGACTAAGGGCTGAATGCTCGTAATTACACCACTGTCGCATATGCTGCCTCTTATGCATCTGCAAACACATGTAGTTTAATGTACACATTGGAATTTTTATTGCCATTGATGGGTGAGTTCTGAGACTAATGCCGAGTCCCAGTCTATCTTGAACTCCCATAACTGTTGCATTCTTATCATTGCCATCGTCACAACCCGACCTGAACAATTCTAGAGGATCAAAGATATTCGGAATTTCTGAACACACGGTTCTTTTGGTGATGATTTCTGGGCCTTCTTAACAGTCCTTGACAGTCTCCGTATGGGTCCCAAATAATTTCAAGTCTTTTGACGGGCTGCTCCGTAAAATTGCTAAAGTCGAGATTCATTTCTTGGTCGTCTTCTGGAATGTTTGCTAGTAGCTAGTTAGCGAACCATTTTCTCAATTTGAATCTTGCTTCACCNGAGATTGCATCCGAAACTGAGGCCGTGAACCCGGCACACTTAGCGTGTAAAACGTTTTCACAGAGCCAGCAATGGATAGTAGGCTGGGAAGACGAGATTGTCTTATTGCAAGACTTTAATGCACAGACCAATTTAAAATCCATAATTATTAACAATTTAAATAATTAATTTATTAAAAATTATTTAAAATTAAATAATTAATTTATTAAAAATTAAATAATTAATTTATTACAAATTATTAAAAAAATTAATAATTAATTTAACAAGAAAGGAAAGCTAACTTCGGGCGGAGCCGAAGTGTATATACCCTTGCAGTTGAGTCGCAGTTTGCTAGGTGGCGCCACGCATCTTTTATTTTTAGATATATACCGGATCGTATATAGTCGGCCGATCCTTATGAAATTTGGCATATTGAATTATTTTGCCCAAAGAGTAATCTGTACCAAGTCCCATCTTTCTAACTTAAAAAACACCAAAGTTATGCCAATTCTGATCGTTCTATGACAGCTATAGGATATAGTCGGCCGATCCTTATAAAATTTTGTACATAAGATATTTTTTCAAATATAACACGTGTTGAATCAAGAATATATATACTTTATAGGGTCGGAGATGTCTCCTTCACTGCGTTGCACACTTTTGACCAAAATTATAATACCCTTTGCAAGGGTATAAAAATATTATTAGATTTTATTAATGAGGAACCTTGAACCACTGTACCAAGGAAACGAAAGGGGGAGATTAAAGAGAGCAGTTAGTGCAAGTTAGTAAGATTTAAAGAAATAAAGATAAGAATCTCTATTGAGCGAGAGTAGAAGCAAAAGAATAGCAACAACACCGTAGGAGATGAAGAAGCAGAGCAGGGCTATGTTTGGAAAGTAAATTAAACAAATTATTATTTTACCTCCAAATATATCACTGCACACGCAAAGCTATACGGATCTAAGAAATTGCAATTTGTTTTTATATATATAAAGGAATAAACACCGATTGTTTATAGAAAGCTTATTGCAAATTTTACAAAAGCGAAGTGCGCACACAAAAACACGTCCGTCCGCTTTAAGAAAAAGAGAGGAAGTCTGAGTTTCCGGAAACATTTAGTATGATGCTGAGCCCTGATGCTGCTGATTAATACAGAAACCAATAGAGTAGGATAGTGTCAGTCCACAGGAAGCGATAGTGGTGAAGACCGATTTACAGTCACAGAGGATATCATATTAGAGAAAATAAGGTCTAGATATCTGCGTGTTAAGGATGGTGTTAAGTTGAAAAAGATCAATTTCTATTAATTCTTCAATAAGAACGTTGTAACAACTGGCATGCAGGGAATTATCATCTTCACACAGGATCCAAAAGATTTGGGGAAGGTTGAAATCACCCAAAATGGGGACAAAATCTGAGTTTTTGACTTATGATAAAACAAACTTAATAGCCTCAAGTTGGTGAAAATATACTGTATCCTCCACCGATGGAGGTATATGGAGGATGGAGTAGAAACAGGTCATGAAAATATGAGACAGACCAACAGTTAGTTTTACAGCGATGAACTCGATTCCAAACTGATTCGAGAAAGAGATTAGTTCAGCTGAGTATTTATTATTAACACCAATGAGAACACCGCCTGCGAAAGATGGTCTATCCATTCGAAACACAGTGTACTTTGGAACAAAAATGTCATAATCAGAGACAGAGGAATTAAGCCAGGTTCAAGTAAGTGCAATAGCATCAAAATCAAAAGAAGCATTCTTAGTAAAAAATTGGCTCAATTGGTTCAGAATATTTCGAACGTTTTGATAGCAGCAAGAAAATACATTATTACTCAGTTTTTTGGAGCTGAAACGGCATAGTTGGGATTTAGAGGGTCTTTGGCTAAAAATTCATGAATAACACTGTGCTCAGGCCACGCTGACGGATTAAGTGCTTATTCAAGGTAGGTTTCAGGAATTACAATTTTACTTACTTATGTTTAAAATTAAACTTAAAGACCGTTAATTCATTCGGAGCTACCTTACGATGGTTTAAGAAGTGATGGTTTGGCATCAACCACAGTGGCATCTTGCATAAGGCGGGATACAAATACAGCTTTACGAGGTGCAACAGCTCTAAGCGAAAGCCCAGAGGATCTTATTTCAGGCGCCACACCAGTGAGAGGAGACGGTATCAACGATGGAGGATTCAAGACAATAGGTGAACGAAGACTCCTTGACGATTCCATTGGCTGACTTGGTGAACATTTCACTTCCACAGGAACAACAGTAGGCGATAATGTATTTGGCGTTAAAAATGTATTCGAATGAATCGCATGAGAAGCAGGAGTATCCAATAAATTGACCGCCATCGGGATGTTGTTTGGAATTTTTCTCCTTGGAGATTCACTTAATAACTTGAGACCAAGAAATTGAGTCTCAAGTGTAAGGAATTGCTCATTAAGTGCAGAAAATTGCTTACGGACATCTAGAAAGCCATTTCTCGTCTGCTTCATGAAGGTCCATTAAGGTCCGCATCTCAGACTTAATCTCTCTACAGGCAATACAAGACCATGTCAGACCAATATTCTTTGTGATAAGATCACTAATCCGTCCACTGTGCCCACCACCAGCACATTTTATATGTGAGCAGTTTTTGCAAAGCCAGCAGGATTCACCGGTGATGAATCTTCCATGCTCGCATTTTTTAGCAGTGCAAATTAGACTCATTATTGACTGAGATTTGTCTACTGTAGTGAAAGCGAGAAGAGTTGAATAAGAAACTCTGTGGTAGAAGTTCGGATCAGGCACGTCGAAGAGAAGACGTAACAAAAGAGATACGCCGTGACGAATAACCGCTTCAGAGTAACAATGATGTAACGGGATAACACGGCCAGAGAATAGAACTCAGGAAGGGAATATATATATGAATATTCGAAGAGCGCGGCAGAAATAATATTGAAGAATAATATGGTTTTTATGAAGTGTATGGTTCGGTATTGTATGGTACGGTGATAGGGAATCTGATGAGAGAAATCCCAAAAACACGTCGGGATACGGCAAAGTCAGACTAAAGACTGAAAGATTCTCCTAAAAAACATTGCGACATTGCGAAATTTGCGACCACATCTACACCAGTGGTTCCGGCTCGTTTACACCTTCGCGCTCATATTCTTTTTCAAAATTGTAGGCTTCTATAGATTTCTACATGATCTATCTTCGAATTAATTTCCCGCTAACACGTTCAATTCTCGACTTTAGATAATTATACGTAACTTGTGCGATCCGTCCCAAACAAGACCACCAGCCCCCAAGCCGACGACCAAGAGCCGGACTCTATAAAGGGCCCCAAAGAGGACGGGTTCTTTCTTTCACACACACCGTTACATGTGCAAAGTTTGAAGTAGTTAGCTTTTAAACTGAGGCACCTGTTGTTCTCAATCTGAAGTGACTCTTAGAAATTGGGAATCTGAAATGAGGCTGTTTTTGGTAGAATTGGAATAATTAAATGTTTATGTTTTTACAAAAATTGGAATGAGGCTTTTTGCAGCTGGATAACAAATTTCAAGACAAAAATTTACTGATATACACTTTAAAAAATTTTGTTGATATGTTACTTCCCCATTTTTTTTTAAATAGGTAGTTAGTATTAAAATTTGATAAACATGATTTTTTTTTAAATTATAAAATGTTTAATACATAAAAAATGTTATTGAAAAAATTCTTCAGCGAAAGTTGATATTTGTGCAAAATTGAAAAAGTGCAAAATGTCAAGGAACTAAATAATATTTTTTAACAAAACCACTTAAGATTATTATTGGTATTTTAATATGGTATAGAACCTCCGTTTTCTTGTACGACCAATTCCAAACGTTTGGGCAATGAGTTTACCGAGTTTTAGAGCGTGTTTGTGTCGATAGCATCCCGTTCTTTAACAATGGCTTCCTGCAAGCCTTTCAATGACTCAAACTGTCTTCCACTCTTGTAGATTTTTGCTGACAGGATGCCCCAGAGGTTCTTAATTGGGTTCAAGTCCGGACTTATTGCTGGCCACTGCAGCAAGGGTATATTTTTTGATTCCAGGAATGACATCGTATACCTCGCAACGTGTATAGGAGCGTTATCCTGTTGAAATACCCAGTCCTCGCCATGAAACTCTTCTGATACATTTGCGAGATCCGTATACATTTGCGCATTTATCCGTCCTGGTACAAAGCATATAGGGGACTTTCCTTTAGCAATAAAAGCGGCCCAAGCCATAAGTGAGCCACTACCGTGGTTTCGTTTATGGCAAGTCTGTCTTGGATGCCTAGGATCCCTCCAATACTTTTGGTTACCATCTAGGCCATCAAAACTAAACTTCTTCTCATCGCTTAAAATCACTTTTTCAAATTCATTTGCCCAAAACTTATATCTTTCATAAAAGGCAAGCCTGGCCTTTGTGAACAACTCATTTTCTTAGCTGTTGCCAAGGCTCGAATGTGCCGTTTAGTGCGCGCGTCTATTTTCGAAACGGCTTCCTTGCGGTTCGATTGCGCCTATTTCTCTGGGTTTTTTAGGAAAATTCCAATTTTATTGCGATGCATAATAATTCTTTTGGCAATTTCGCCAACTTTAACTCCACACTTAACCATTTTTTTAATTTGAGTCTTCTCCTTTTCACTTAATTCGGGCGCACGCGGCATTTTTAATCAAAAATGTTATAAATCTCAGAAAATAAATAATAAATGGCAACAATATAAACTTTTTGTATTAAGAAATTTTCTTAAAACGATTAAGGCGATTTCTTAAAATAAATCGCTTTTTGCTGGAGGTCAGTTCAGCTGTGCACAAATATCAACTTTCTATTGAACGTATGACTTTGTCTTCTTTAAATCCTAAAGTGACCATAGATGAAAAGCATATAAGAAATAAATTCATAGAAACGCATGTCAATGCATACGACAAAAAAAACTGTATACTCGAAAGATTAATATAGTTATTAATATAACCGTTAATCAAAAATAAGTTTTGCAAAAATATGAATTTTACTGAGGTATATGATTATATTAATAATTATTATTGCAAACAGTTTTAATAAAGTAGTTTGGGTTGTAAAATATTGTTTTAGGTGATTTTGGAATATTTCTTTGGCTACGATATAAGATAAAGGTTCGAGTTTAGTTATGTTGTTGTTTATATAAATAGTTCGGGTGTAATCAAGCAAAGTATTTGAGCTACGAGAAGTTGGGTCGGGTAAAATGATATTTTTTGGAAAAAAAGAGTGCAATCGATTGCCCATCAAATGACCACAAATGACCATCAATATTTTGAAATGCCTCCCGATTGGAAAATATTCAAAAATGAAAAATTTGACTTTTTGAATTTTTTTTTTTTAAATCGAAATAAACCAAAATGACCACCAATGGTCTTCTTTTAGAATTTTGAAAAAACTTTTAGTTTTTGAAATATTTAAAACAAAATTTAATTTCTCAAATGCTTCTAAATATCCTTTATCTGTTGAATTTATAGTGAAACCTTTCTTTAAGTTTAAAGTCAAGGGTCTTGCAATTTTTGGCAAAATCAGGTATGAATTTTCTATTAAATCCGCATATTTTGGTATTGAAAATGTTTGCATTTCCTCAATTTTTTTAGGTTTGTCTTTATTCCTTTTTTTGTTATTATATGTCCAAGGAATTTGGCTTCCTTTTTCATAAACTCACATTTGTCAAGTTGAAGTTTAAGATTAGCTTCTCGAAGTTTTGAAAACACATTTTTTATAGAAAATATGTGTTCCTCTAATGAAGTAGAAAATACAATAAAAAAAGGCAATGCCGGTATATTAAATCTTGCCGGTGCATTTTCAGACCAAATGGCATTCGTGTGTATTTCCAATGTTCATTATTGGTTGAAAAAGCTGTTTTTGAAATAGAATTTTCATCCATTTGAATTTGACGAAAACCCTTGGCAAGGTCAATTGTTGTAAAATATTGACCCTTCCAAGTTTGTCAAGTATTTCATCCATACCTCGTATCGGATATTTATCATAAATAGTTATAGAATTAGTAGCTTGTAAAGAAGATTGTGGCTGTTGATAATTCATAGGATTCTGAGCTCTACCATGATTTAAGTTTTGATGCAATTCCTGTCGAAATAGTTGTTGATTAAAATTATTTGGTTGTCTATACTTACTTTTCTAATTATAACTTTCTTGATTATTATTATTATAATAAGAACTATTTCTTTGGAAATAATTATTTCTTTGATAATTTCTTCTATCTTGTCCACTTTGATTTGAATTACATGATATAACTTTATCAGAACCAGATTCATAGCAACCTTCTTGTTGTAGTTATATCGTGCCTAGCTAATGTCATGAACAACCTGCCAGGAAGTTTTCTCATTATTAGATCTTTTACAGTATTATTCATGGCATTATTATAGATCACTGTATTTAAATTAGAAAACGACAATTTGTTTGTTATGAAAAATATTTTGTATTCTAGTTCCTCGACGAACTTACGAATGGTTCCATTGAAAGGGGTGTTGTTGAGTCGTCTTAGTAATTCCTCGCATTGGGTTTGGGTTTTGTGCTCATCGATGATAGCAATCCTTAGATCGGGCCAATTGGTTGCTGCTGATAGCTGGGCATTTTCTGATAATTGCATCTCAATTGCACTGAAGAATACAGCTGTTTGACGCGAATCAGTTGATAAAAAAAATTTAAAATGTATTCGATTCGTCTGATGAATGCACCCAATTCCCTGGTGCTTCCACTAAAATTGGGGACTTGCCTAATCTGGCTTCAATTTGTGCCACTGGTTCAGCCATTTAAATGTTTGTATTTCTTATTTATTTTGGTAGCGGTCACACTATGAAAGCGGGCTACAATTGAAAATAAGACGTAAGTTCTTTTTACGTAAGCAATTAGTATTATAGCTGCTGTTGCATTAGCATATACTACTTCAACGATGTTCTATGATCTCGATTGATTACTGGTCACTTTTACACACTACCAACTGCGCCAATTACATATCTTCTTCAAAATAGTTTGAAAAAAATATATTTTTATTTGAATTCCGTTTTTGATATAGTGTAATTATTTAAAACCGCTCCGAATTTTAGAGTTTCGGAAATAACTTATCTTTGGGGCTCTAAGTCCTTTTTAGGCTAATCTTGCTGAAGCTTTTTGCAGATAAAAGCACGAAAGAAGGTTTTCTCTCTGAGAGGCTTTGTTTTTTGATGGGAATCGATTGAGTCGGAACCTATTACTTGAGTTGTCTGTCTCAATTACTCGAGGTGACAAGAAAATGTGAAATTTCCTGTGAAGTGGGTGTCCATTTAAGAATGGTATGAGCTGTTTAGTTTTATTTCACTTAAAAGGAGTGAGAAAGGTTTGACTCGGGATTTTGTTTACCAAAATATGTATTGTTTTGGTTTTCAATCTGAAGTGACTCTTAGAAATTGAACATCTGAAATGAGGCTGTTTTCAGCCGAATTGAAATAATTAAATGTTTATGTTTTTATAAAATGAGGCTATTTGCAGCTGCATTACGAATTTCAATACAAAAGGCTTCAGCTTCGGCTTACAAAATTTTCTGATATATACTTCGAGAACTTTGTTGAAATATACCGATCCCTGCCGACTTATATACTGCCTGCAAACAAAAAACGGATGTGTGCAAAGTTTTAACTCGATAGCGTTAGAACTGAGAGACTAGTTTGCGTGGAAACAGACAGACAGACGGTCAGACGAACATGCTTATATCGACTCACGAGGTGGTCCTGATCAAGAATATGTATACTTTATAGGGTCGGAGATGTCTCAAATCAATTTTCCAATAAATATTTTTTCTAGCAAGGTTGTGCCATTTCCATGGCAGCTATAGGTTATAGTCGGCCGATCCTTATGAAATTTCTTCGCGGGGGTAATCTTGTCTCCATTGACTCGAAAATAGATCACATACATACATACATTCAAACACTGAATCGAAATTTTCGTCAGGTCTTTTGTGGGCCTCCAAAATAATTTTTGGTTACTACAGGATATGTATTACAAGCATTGTGCCGACAAAACCAAGGAGGAAGTTTTAGTGGATGGATCCGCTGACATTACATAAAATCAAAGGACATATTAAAAACAAGTAATACAAAAAATTGGTCAAAATTGCGCCGCAGAAAACGTATAAATAGGTCCAATCAATGCCAAGTTGGTTTCTTTGCTTTTTCGGCAAGTGTACATTATAGAGTCTTCTTTATATACGGATTTAAATACATTATTGCCCAATAAATTGGTATTGTTTCTTCTTCGGTTGTGCTCGATATAAAACTTTCACCCAAAAGGTGATACATATTGCCTATTATCTGCTTGAATTTTTTGTTACACAACTGAGGGGAATGCCTTTAAACACTTTAAATACTCTAGTGCTGGACAACAGTTGGAGTTCTGTGTTGTTGATGGTTTTATTCTGAAGGAGTTACATTAATTACTTATTTCTTACAACTACTTATTCATTAACCTACCGCAGTTTCTCTTCCCTCTTATTGTGATGGCGCAAATCGGTCTAATTCCGCCAAATTGTTTCCCTCTGTTTACCCTTTTTTTCGTGGGACCAAATAACCTAAACTTAAATACCAAAGCTATTGATACATATAATACTGCGGCGCTAAGTTTAAACTTAACTAACTATCGATAACCCTAATCCGTTCCGCGACATCCCCACCCCCGTGAAGCAGCCACATTCACCACATCCAGGACAGCTAACTTCGAAGCGGGACGCATTATAGTCTTGGCTCGATCGTTAGTCCGCACTGCCACTCGACGAGGTACTCCATCTCTCCCGGTGAACACCTCTTCCACGACGCCTCGTTTCCACTCCCTTCATGGTATGGCAGGATCACAGATGAGCACCAGGTCTCCTCGGCGACCTGGTGCTCATCTGACGTGCTTGCACCATCTCTCCCTGCGCACAAGTGTAGACAGGTACTCATGCACCCATCTCTCCCAGAAACGATCCCGCATCATCCTCGCTATGCGCCACTTCTTCCTGGTAGCGCATCTCACGAACTCCTGTCCGTTATCCGGAAGGTCTGGGACATCGGGTGCTCCCTTCAGCATCGTCACTGGTAGATGAGTGAGCGGAGTTCACTATGCTTTCCGCCTCAATCAGCAGGTTCTCCAGTGACGACGGGTCCACGTCGGCACATAAAGTTCCTCATAGCGATAATGCAGGAATCGGTGGACAAATCGTGAGCCATCTCCAAGTGGATAGCTCTTGTGGTTAGACACGTAAACAGTGCCACCCACCTCTTCTCCGTGCGTCGTCCGACCATCACAAATAGCGGTCCAAAATAGTCCAATCCGGTGAACTTAAAGGGCCATCCGTTGGCCATCTGCCGTTCCTCTGGTAGGGGACCCATCTCAGGCTGAGTTGTTCGTGCCCTTCGCTGCTTGCAAACGTTGCATTTGCTCACCACCCTTCGTAGCAGCCTCCGTAAGTTCGTAATCCAGAACTTTTGCCGGATCGCTCCGATGGTTGCCTCCGTGTTTTGGTGGCACATCCTCTCGTGGTGATGCTGCACGATCATCTCCGGCAATGCCTCATCGTGACACAGTATGATCGGTCGACGTGCGCTGTATGGCACACACGTCGCGTCGTCGATCCTTCCGCTGGCTCGCATTACTCCGTCCTCGTCGAAGTATGGGGACAATCCATGCGCTCAGCTTCAGCGCACTCCATCGACGTCAGTTCGTGATCCTCTCCATCGTATCGTAGTCCACGGCGCCGACGAATAAATCTGAACACCCATGCGATGCTCCTCAACAGTCGATTGTAGTTCGAGAATCTCTGCAGGGATATGAAATTTACCATGACCAAAGCAAACTCACATTTCATTTCCTCTTCGTCGGGCGTTGGAGGGATCCACCCCTCGCTCGATCTTGGCCAGCTCTCCTCTGGTCCTCGTAGATATGGTGGACCGCTTAGCCATCTCGAACCGATTCTCAGGTCCACGGCCTTGCGCGGCCTCGTCGCGTCGTCTGTGACGTTTTCGCCAGACGGAATCCATCTCCACTGGGACGCCTCCGTAGATTCCAAGATCTCCGCCACTCGATTACCGACGAACTGTTTGTATCTCCGGTGGGTGCTGCTTATCCAGTGCAACACAGTCTTAGAGTCCGTCCATAATACGCAGCAGCTGATCGCCACACCGCACTATGGTCCCAAATCCCGATTTGGTGGCATAAAATCGAATATTGCATCTATCGAGCTGTAACTTGGCACACTTCATTAATAGACCACTCTAAATATTTAAGCAAACTTTCAAGTAAGTTTGACCACGCCTACTCCAACAGCCCATATACACATCATGTTTTCTTAAAATTTGTTTTCTTAAACATATTTTTATTATTTTCTTTTATTTTATACTTTTTTTTATATTTATAATAAAGTTTTATTGCTTTTTGTTTATTTTATTCTATAGTAATCTGTTGTTAGAAGTCAAAACTAAAAATATAAGTGTAAGCATATAGATATGTATTCAGTAGTTTTCTACGGCTAATTCAAACGAAAATGGATTTATTTCATTTGATTCAGAATCATCTGAGTCATCTGAGTCATCTAATAGATCATTAAAACTTTCGTTATTAACAAATGACTTTGTATTGCTTTGAACAATATGATGGGGTGCTTCTAAGAGTTCGATTACATCTTGGGGAAGCGGTTGTTTCTTATGACGTGCTGTCCTTTTCTTAATACCCATACTTGAAATAAGTGGATCTGATGAGTCCATAGATCTGTGGAAAACATCCATCAAATTATTAATTCGGGAATTTCTTCGAGCATGCATTTGCCTATCACGTTTGTACAATTTATTTCGTGCTTCTGAAGCATTTTCCCCAAGACAGCCAACCGGGACTACTGATGCAGCTATTATTTGCGATCCATGTATTAAAATCTTGTGTAGAGTTGGTGACATCGGATACCACGGGTAATGTAATGTGTATAGTCGAATAGTTTTATCGGAGAATTTTTGAAATTTTTGAGGATCGATTGCAAATTCACAGTTAATAGCTACTAGAATAGTATGCAGACTATTAATTAGCTCCAAGTCAAGTTCTAAAATGGATGCAAATAATTTTGTATTAGAAAAAGCCTTTCTAGCTGTATTGCCATCGTTCGTGTTTCCGCTGCCATTCTGTTTCGGCTTATCTACATGCAATCCCATTTCTTGCCGCATTCGCTTTTGTATATGTTCTTTTTTAGAAATCATATCGCGTTTGTCACTTTCGAGTCGTGCTTGCCACTTTTTAAACTTCAATCTATAAGATATTTTTAGGAGTAATTCAAAAACACGTATCCACGCGTGTAGTGGACTTATTCCATACTGAAGGTGTCCAGGTTTCGGCTTAAAAGAATTCTGGTCAATAGTATCCATAAATTGTTTTGGGCCTGCTCCACAAATTGAACATAATTGGCAGGAATTCGTGCCCGTTAAAACGTTTAAAACTTTTCCGTCTATAAGTGTCATATGCATATCAAATGCGATAGTGATTTTCCTTTCCTCTAAAATGGTTAATACGAAGGGAATCAAATGTTCTATTTGCCTGTCCAAATCGTTTTTCTCTGCAAGAATGTGATCTTTTGTTTCTTTTGCGAATTCCATTTTTAGAGGGCGACAAAATCTTACAGATTGCGGAGTTCTGTTATTCCAAAATATGGATCCTGCATCATCTATAAGCTTCAGAGGTATAATGGTAGTAACAAATAACGACTGATCTGAGGTGTCTTTTTCGTTACATTCAAATCTTTGTTTGTACATACTCTGTCCAGATGATCCATCAAATCCGTAACTTACAATTAATTTAAGGCTTGACACAGTTTCCAAATTTGCAAATAGTTCCTCCTGCATCAATACAATTCGGCTCGCAGTATGATTTAATAAATCCTGTAAAGCAACCTTTGCAAATGTTTCTGTCGCTGTTATCCCCACAGGTCTCAACTGTAATTTAGCTTCCAGAACTTTTTTGTAGTTGGGGTATATGTCGCAATTATGCAGTTTGCTTATTTGACGAATTTCTTTGTACAATTGTTTGCTTAATGAATTGTCTATGAAAAATTCCAAAGCCTCATTTATTGTAAGAGGTATTGGTTCTGCTGTATGAAGCTTTCTTTTAGCTTCAGTTGCCTGTGCTTCAGACCTATTACAATTTGCAAGTAAAAATGCAACACTATGTTCACTTGATTTCCTTGCTGATATTGAAGCTGCGTGTATCAAAAGTTGCGTATCATTTTCATTCTTAAGCGCTACTTCACCAGCAAGTTTTCTTTTAAGGCGCGATCCTCCTTCATCATAAGTCAGTTTTGGTCTTCCCTTCTTTAAATTTTCCATCTCCGAGTGATTTTCCAAATGTATTTTAAGAGACTTTAATAGCCACTGTGAATGCTTTTCTCTGAATGTTCGCATATTCCGACTGCACTTTTGCAGGTTTGACGTAACAAAAATTTCAAAACTTCTTATTTTTTTATTTATTTCACTCCTTTTGTCGTCGCTTAGTGTACATTGATCTATTTGACCAAATACAAATTCAGTCAGCGCGGAAGAGTGGCGCCCGCTGTCCATCCACACGTCCAGCAACGTGGCGCACATCTATTCTAATTCAAGCACATCTAAATAATTATAGCATCGGAAAAGCCGCAAAAAGCCGCAAACGAAACTATTATTAAAATTTAATATAAAGTGTCTACTATTGTTTAACATACATTAAACAACGCACAAATACGCACAACACCTTTTTTCCTCTACAGAAGACGAACACTTTTGTCAGCTTTTTGATTTCCTTGGACAACACAAAACAGTACAATTATATAACGTTAAACAAATTACCACACAAATTGTGTTTATTATTCGTAATTTACATACCTCCAACTTCAATATCCATTTTAAATAATAGAAAAATATTGTTTGGTTTAGATTTGCCAAGCTCTCAAAGTTATTAAATATTTCCCGCCAATTTTGTCACAAAAATCAGCTGCTCAATCACCTGACTTTAAACATCTGTAAAAATTGCAAGGTTGCATTTTTGACAAAAATATTTATTGATACTTTCTATCTAGGGTATCTAGTTTAAATATATAAAAAAAAAATTCATATTTTCTTCCATGAAATTTGGGACTTTATGCCACCAAATCGGGATTTGGGACCACAGTGCACCGTGCTCTTGCTTGACGGTGCCCATCAGTCTCATGCCCAATACTGCTGCCTGAAGTTCCAGTCGCGGGATCGACAAAGTCCTCATCAGAGCGCATTTCGTCTTGGAGCTTATGAAATGCGCCTGCACGTCTCCGTTCTCGTAAGTGGCCCGCCAATAGGCCGCTGCTACGAACGCCGACTGACTGGAGTCCACAAAGATGTGCAGCTGTAGCATCCGCACGCGTCCACCGCCGATGTAGTAGCGCGGACATCGGAACTCTTCGATCTTGCTCATTTCTTGCCGCCAATCCTCAAAGGCTGCGGCCAAATCAGCTGGTAGCGGCTCGTCCCAGTTGACTCCTTTCCGGCAAATCTCCCTCATTAGCAATTTCACAGTCACCATGTAGCAGCTCAGGAATCCAATCGGGTCAAACGTGGACATGACCAGGCTTAGGAACTCCCTCTTGGTAGGGACGCGTTCCCCTGCCATCACGATTCTCTGGACTCGATAATATTTGATGCCGAACTTAAAGTCATCTGTAGCCGGCTGCCAGTACATTCCTAGTACCTTCTCCTCAGTTTCGGTCCATCTGACGCTAGCGATGGATTCAAGTGGGTTCAACGCTCTGACCACACTTGCCGAACTGGAAGTAAATCGACACAAGTCAAATGCTGCATCTGCATGAATTTCTCTCACCCGTGTCGAAACGGCGATAGCTTCTTCTTCACTGGTGAAACTGTCGACGTAGTCGTCCACGTAGTGGTATTCCTTGATGGGCAGGGCTGCTCGCGGGTCTGTGCTGCTGTGCTGCGAGGCTTTCAAGGTCTTAACATAGTCCGCCGAACATGGTGAGCAAGCTGCACCGAACGTCATCACTTGTATCTCGTAAGTGTCCGGCTCCCGCTGGTCATCTCCGTTCCTCCACAGAAACCTCTGGGAACCTCTATCTTGTGGCTGCATCAGTACCTAGTGAAACATCTCCTTGATGTCTGCACAAACCCCAAATGCTCCTTCCCGAAAATGGAAGAGCACTGCTGGGAGTGGCTTGTAGCGCTGTGGGCCTTTCAGCAGCGCTGAATTGAAGGACACTCCGTTCACCTTGGCAGCCGCGTCGAAGACCAGCCGGATTTTTCCAGGTTTGTTCGGGTTTTCCACCCCGAAATGCGGCAGGTACCATAACTTGCCTTCCTGGAACCTCTGGACTTCCTGGGGCTCCAGTCGTCGTGCATATCCCTTCTTGACGTAATCATCCATTATTCCCTTATAGGCCCGCGTGAAGTCCACATCGCGCTTCATTTTTCTTTCGATGTTGACCAGTCTCTTGAGCGCCATATTTTAGCTCTCCGGCAGTCTCACCTCGTCGTCTCTCCATAGCAGCCCGGTTTCATATCGTCGGCCTACTCGCTTAGTCGTCTCCTCCAGGATTCTCAGGGCCCGTGCGTCGCCGCCATCTGCGACTGACGGCGCCAGCTCCACTCCGCCAGCAGCGACTGGCTGTGCCGGCTTTACTCCGAAATTCTCGATCTCGAAATAGTCGCTGACCATCTTCTCCAGAAGATTATCCAGAGGCACGGCTAGGAGGCACGAACTCTGAAGCGGTGAGCTCACCTTTCCGCTCACCGGTCCATACACCACCCATCCACGTGCGGTGGCTGCTGCAAATGGTCCTCCAGATCCATAGCTTCTTGTTTTGAGGGGTATTCCAAGATGGCTACTCCGTACACGTTCTTTAGCCCATGGCGCTTTGGCTTGCCCGCTGCACTGATCTGCAGGCTGACCACTTTCGTGTGCTCTTTGGCAGATTTCCCACCAAACCATTGCACGTTCAGTTGGCGACTCTCGCTTTTCAGGTTCAGGCTGCGGATGAGTTCGTCGTCGATGAACGTGACAGACGATCCTTCATCCAGCAGTGCATAGGTGTCGACCGGCGTATTCTCCCCGTACAACGTCACGGGTAAAATCCGGAATAGTAGGTGGCATCCAATCGAGTCAACGCAGCTCAGGATCCGATGCGTCAAATCGTGGCGGTCACACGTCGATCGCCTTTCATCCTGCTCACCCCCCGCGTCTATAACTGCGGCTGACGTGGGACGGCTCCTCTCGTTGGAATCCACTGGTCGTGGCATTCCACTCCGTTTGCTGCTGTCTCTGAACAGCCATCGGTCTTGACTGCTTCTTTGGTCGCTCCTGCGGCCTCCCTCTGCGACGTACGGCTATCTAGGATGTCCAGGTGACTTGTGGAGAAGGTAGTGATGCCTCATTTGGCAACCGTGGACGTTGCATCCGCGGCTCTTCCTGCAGAACCGGGACATGTGTCTGGGGCTCCAGACACGAGAAGCATAGCCTCAACTTCCTCGCTGACTCGATCCGCGTCGTCGTAGAAACGCCGTTGAATTCCTTGCAGTCCCTGATCTGGTGTTGTCCCTCGCATATAGGGCAACATCTGGGGCGGTCGGCATACCGCTTCTCCTCGCGAACACTATTCGCGTGCAGGATCCTTCGCTTCGGTTGCTCCTTGGCTCCAACATCCGTGACAGTGCACACCAGTCTTGCGAATTCATGAAGCCATTCGCTCAGGTGCACCACTGTCGGATACGGTTGTATCGTGACCGCGTGCCTCGCCCAGTCCAACCTCTTGCTCAGCGGCAACTTGGTGATCAGCTCCTCCATTAGAGTTGGGTTCCCTAGGTGCTGGCTGCCGATCGTGGTTGACTGCAGCAACGCTGCCAGGTTGCTCACCTTCGTTGCGAACGGGACGATCCTTGCGATGTTGGCCTCCTGAATTGGCTGCACATCGCGCACGCTATCCAGTTGGCTACGGATGAGTAGCTCCGGACGTCCATACCGAAATTGAAGCTGCTCCATAACAGCTTCTACGTTGCTGGGATGGATGAGCAACGACTTCACTGTCTCTCGGGCGTCGCCTTTCAGGGCTTTCACTAGCCGCTGATTGTTTTCCAGTTGTGTACACCGGTAGGCTGCCGTTGTCTCCGTGAACGCGCACAGGAATATTGGCCATTCCTCTGGCTGACCCTCGAAGTCGGGAAGATCAGGCTACGTGGCGTCCATCCAGGTATGCACGCCGTCGCCACTTCATATGACAGGTGCGATGGTGCAGATACCTCCAAATTGTGTGTCGGCTCCCGTGGCGGACAGGTTGCCCGTTTGCATAATGGCCGCCCAGCTTCGGCGCCAAATTTCCACTCAATTGTGGCGGCAAACTTGCACTCAATTGTGCCGGCAACTGCAGCGATGACGTCACTCCAAGCTCCGTTTGCAGGTTTCCACTAAAACTCTGCTGTTGCGCTGCTCCCTGGCGTGGCAGCATTCCACTCAAACATGGCGGTGTATTCGGCGCACCGCTCACTCCAACGCCGCGTGCCCCGATTCCAACGGGATCCCTGGCGGCCTCTGCTTGTCCTCCACTTGCCCTTGCCTTTTCCAGCTCCAACTCGAGACGTGCGATCCTTTCCATCAGGGCCGCCACTTGTACAGTTGTGGGGTCTGTAATCTGCCCCGTTGCTTCGGGCTGCAGGTTACTTGCCCCTTTCGTGGCGGCTGTTCCACTTTCCTTCGGAGTCTGTGGCCGCTGCCGATCACCATCCATACTTCCAGAGCTTGCCGGGGTGCAAGTTGCTGTGGAACACCCGAGGCTTCCAGCCTGGGGCCGGGGCGAATGCTTCGTGGGCATCATCTTGCAGAGTGTGAATAAAAGATAATGTCGCCACACTTTAAACACTCTAGTGCTGGACAACAGTTGGAGTTCTGTGTTGTTGATGGTTTTATTCTGGAAGAGTTACATTAATTACTTATTTCTTACAACTACTTAGTCTTTAACCTACCGCAGTTTCTCTTCCCTCTTATTGTGATGGCGCAAATCGGTCTAATTCCGCCAAATTTTTTCCCTCTGCTTACCCTTTTTTTTTGTGGGACCAAATAACCTAAACTTAAATACCAAAGCTATCGATACATATAATACTGCGGCGCTCAGTTTAAGCTTAACTAACTATCGATAACCCTAATCCGTTCCGTGACAAGTACATTTAATACTGCATCTTGGTCTCGGCGAATGTGGTTTTCCACTGCGACCAATTCAGTGACTGCGTGTGGGAAATATCGACTTGTTGCGTAGCTGCCTACCTTGATCCATGAAAAGCTGGCATCTAAAGCCTACATCCTTTTTTGAGTTTCGATTGTTGTCCTTCATATTATACTGTTGGAGGTATCCGAGATTGGTGTTTGGTTCTCCACTATCTGATGTGTTATGCCTTCTTGGTCTATTAGTTTATCAACGACCTCCTCTACTCGTTTTGGATAGATCATCCAACACCCCGAAGAGATCCTTCACGATATTACCAACGATGTTCAGCGCCCCCGCATTTTTGTCGTCGATGGTGCACTAACGGTCGGCATATTGTATTTCTTATTGTTGTATTGGATTATTGTTGGGCAGTCTTCATACACTGTAGGGCACCATTGTTTTTTTCTTATGTACCCTGCTTGACTTTCTCGATTTCTCGTGCCAATTGACTGAGGTCGAAGAATGTGATGAGTTTCCACTTGGTGGACTTAATTGATATCCAATCGGTATAGAAGCAACCGTATCAACCAGTTCAGCGTCCTAAAAACCTTCCATAAAAGAGTCGCTTGGCAAATCCCACTTTCACGCAACAATAAGGTATCGATCTTCAGCAGTCTTGCATCGACGATGTAAGAAACTAGAATAGAGAAACTGCTTGAATAATTTTGGAAATAGACGCACCCAAAAAGAACCCGAAGGCATTTACCACCAACGAGAAGTTATGGATCAACACAAAGAGTTGGTTGTTGGTAGTTGATCAATTCCACACCATTGTGTTCTAAAACTTGACCTAGTACCACCAAACTTCTGGTAGTATTTGACGCATCGTCAAGGACATCAAGTGAAAAAGTCGGAGTAAACTCTTACAGATTGGTCCAAAAATTCGAAGCCAATTATTATCCATTCTGTTACGGTTTCAATCTTATCAATATGTAATCACGTCAGACGTGGCGAAAATATATCTTCAGATCATGATACACCCAGGCGAACGCAAGCTCCAGATTCTAATATGGTGACGCAAGCCCATGAAACCAATAAAATATTACAAACTTAAAACAACTTAACTGTCACCTATGCGGCTGCGAGTTGAGTTAGAATTGAACCCTTGAATAAAAATATTGAAATTGAAATTGAATTGTGGAATCTTTATTAATTCGGTCACTATTAAAACTCTGATAGCTAATCAGAATGCATTAAATAAAAGGGATTAACTAATCCTCTAGTCGGGTGAAGCAAGATTCAAATTGAGAAAATGGTTCGCTAACTAGCTACTAGCAAACATTCCAGAAGACGACCAAGAAATGAATCTCGACTTTAGCAATTTTACGGAGCAGCCCGTCAAAAGACTTGAAATTATTTGGGACCCATACGGAGACTGTCAAGGACTGTTAAGAAGGCCCAGAAATCATCACCAAAAGAACCGTGTGTTCAGAAATTCCGAATATCTTTGATCCTCTAGAATTGTTCAGGTCGGGTTGTGACGATGGCAATGATAAGAATGCAACAGTTATGGGAGTTCAAGATAGACTGGGACTCGGCATTAGTCTCAGAACTCACCCATCAATGGCAATAAAAATTCCAATGTGTACATTAAACTACATGTGTTTGCAGATGCATAAGAGGCAGCATATGCGACAGTGGTGTAATTACGAGCATTCAGCCCTTAGTCTGACTTTGCCGTATTCCTACCTGTTTTTGCTATTGCTCTCATCTGATTGCCTATATCTTTGATACGAGCTTCCTCTTTTCGCGACAAGCTAAATATACTGTATCATTTTTTGAACATATTTGACCTATAAAGTTCATTGAACCATACAATTCCTAAAAACAATATTATTCTTCAATATTATTTCTGCCGCGCTCTTCGAATATTCATATATATATTCCCTTCCTGAGTTCTATTCTCTGGTCGTGTTATCTCGTTACATCATTGTTACTCTGAAGCGGTTATTCGTCACGGCGTATCTCTTTTGTTACGTCTTCTCTTCGACGTGCCTGATCCGAACTTCTACCACAGAGTGAAGTTATTATTAGTTAGAGCTATTCAACTCTTCTCGCTTTCACTACAGTAGACAAATCTCAGTCAATAATGAGTCTAATTTGCACTGCTAAAAAATGCGAGCATGGAAGATTCATCACCGGTGAATCCTGCTGGCTTTGCAAAAACTGCTCACATATAAAATGTGCTGGTGGTGGGCACAGTGGACGGATTAGTGATCTTATCACAAAGAATATTGGTCTGACATGGTCTTGTATTGCCTGTAGAGAGATTAAGTCTGAGATGCGGACCTTAATGAACCTTCATGAAGCAGACGAGAAATGGCTTTCTAGATGTCCGTAAGCAATTTTCTGCACTTAATGAGCAATTCCTTACACTTGAGACTCAATTTCTTGGTCTCAAGTTATTAAGTGAATCTCCAAGGAGAAAAATTCCAAACAACATCTCGATGGCGGTCAATTTATTGGATACTCCTGCTTCTCTTGCGATTCGAATACATTTTTAACGCCAAATACATTATCGCCTACTGTTGTTCCTGTGAAAGTGATCCGTTCACCAAGTCAGCCAATGGAATCGTCAAGAAGTCTTCGTTCACCTATTGTCTTGAATCCTCCATCGTTGATACCGTCTCCTCTCACTGGTGTGGCGCCTGAAATAAGATCCTCTGGGCTTTCGCATAGAGCTGTTGCACCTCGTAAAGCTGTATTTGTATCCCGCCTTATGCAAGATGCCACTGTGGTTGATGCCAAACCATCACTTCTTAAACCATCGTAAGGTAGCTCCGAATGAATTAACGGTCTTTAAGTTTAATTTTAAACATAAGGGAGCATATCTTTTTTCAAAATTGTAATTCCTGAAACCTACCTTGAATAAGCACTTAATCCGTCAGCGTGGCCTGAGCACAGTGTTATTCATGAATTTTTAGCCAAAGACCCTCTAAATCCCAACTATGCCGTTTCAGCTCCAAAAAACTGAGTAATAATGTATTTTCTTGCTGCTATCAAAACGTTCGAAATATTCTGGACCAATTGAGCCAATTTTTTACTAAGAATGCTTTGAATTTGATACTAATTACTAAGTTTGATTTTGATGCTATTGCACTTACTTGAACCTGGCTTAATTCCTCTGTCTCTGATTATGAAATTTTTGTTCCAAAGTACACTGTGTTTCGAATGGATAGACCATCGTTCGCAGGCGGTGTTCTCATTGGTGTTAATAATAAATACTCAGCTGAACTAATCGCTTTCTCGAATCAGTTTGGAATCGAGTTCATCGCTGTAAAACTAACTGTTGGTCTGTCTTATATTTTCATGACCTGTTTCTCCTCCATCCTCCATATACCTCCATCGGTGGAGGATACAGTATATTTTCACCAACTTGAGGCTATTAAGTTTGTTTTATCATAAGTCAAAAACTCAGATTTTGCCCCCATTTTGGGTGATTTCAACCTTCCCCAAATCTTTTGGATCCTGTGTGAAGATGATAATTCCCTGCATGCCAGTTGTTACAACGTTCTTATTGAAGAATTAATAGAAATTGCTCTTTTTCAAATTAACACCATCCTTAACACGCAGATCTCTAGACCTTATTTTCTCTAATATGATATCCTCTGTGACTGTAAATCGGTCTTCACCACTATCGGTTCCTGTATTAATTGATGTAGAGACATATTCATGCTAACTATAGGGCTCAGCATCGTACTAAATGTTTCCGAAAAACGGATTACAATGCTCTTCGCAATCATTTAGCTGGAATTGACTGGGAATATCTTTTATCTTTTAACTCTTTCGATGCTGCTACTGATTCTTTTTATGATGTAATCCACAACGCGATGGACAAATTTGTTCCTGTAGTTTCATCGTCTTCATCAACGAAACCGCCTTGGTTTAATAAACCCCTTTCTCGTCATAAGAACAGGAAATCTAGAGCTTACAAAATGTTTCTTAATTCTGGATCTTGGTTTCATTAGTCAAACTTTCTTTACATTCGCAATCAGTTTATTATTCTTAATAATCAACTTTATAAGCGTTACATCGTGAATTGTAAGGCGAACTTCCGAAATGATCCGAACTCCTTCTATTCGTTTGTCAATATAAAACGTAAGTCTAGTCTTTTTCCCTAACTTATAAAAATATTTCCGACTCTTCAGAACAAGGTATTGCTAATCTCTTTGCTTCATTTTTTCAATCAACCTATTCGTCTGATAAACCATACTACTTCTATCACTTGTCCAAATTTGATCATCTCGATGTTTCTAATGCTCATTCAACCTTGCATATCTCATTTTCTGCAGGTTCTGATAATGTCCCGAGCTGCATTCTTAGGTACTGCTCCGATATCCTATGCTACCCACTTACTACCCTATTCAATTTATCTTTGAACCTTTCATGCCTTCCCAAGAAATGGAATGAATCTTTTAGTATTCCACTCCATAAGAATGGTTCTATAACACTTATAAGAAAACTACCGCGGTATTGCTAACCTTTCTTCGATTTCCAAGCATCGCAACTGCAACATCATTGCAAAAGCATAATTTCCTCCACCCAGCTTGGTTTTGTCAAGCATCATTCTTTAACAACCAATCTGCTGGAATTCAGTTCGATCATCCACAAAGGTTATCTAAAACGAATGCAAACCGATTTAGTTTACACCGATTTTAGCAAAGCTTTCGATTCTATTAATCATCGTCTCCTTTTCCCGAAACTTTTTCTTATGGGTTTTCCTCCTAATATCATACAGTGGATGACTTCATATCTATCGAATCGTACGCAGCGGGTTTTGTTCAAGAACATCACATCTCAAGTTATAAAAGTTACATCCTCCGCAAGGCAGTCACTTAGAACCTCTTCTGTTTATCCTCTTTGATAACGACTTACCTAGTGGCGTAAGCTTTGATACTACACTTATGTATGTTGATGATTTCGAGCTCTGTATTTCTTTCTCTGACCACTTTCTTCATAGACATCTGCAATTTGACCTCGATGAAGTCTTCTTGTGGCTCTAATAATCTCCTCACACTAAACTGCTCAAAGTGCAAGGTTATGACGTTTAATCGTAGCATGCTTCATGTCATCTCGTACTAACTTGGGAATTACTTTTAGATCGGGTTTCCTCAATGAATGATCTTGGAGTTCTTTTCGATCACAAGCTGTCGTTTAATAAAAATATTTCTGGAACAGTTAATAAAGCCAAGCTTTTATCAAACGCTGGTCGAAAGAGTTTAATGATCCCTTCACCACTAAAACATTGTATGTCTCTTTGGTTTGACCAAAGAGAATGGAATACTGGAATACTGTTCTGGAATACTGTTCATGCGTTTGGAGTCCGCAGTATATGGTTCATAGAAAAAGTATTGAATCAGTGCAAAAGCAGTTTCTTTAATTTTCTTTAAAATATTTAAACTGGGAATCAGATGGTCTCCTTCCACCATATCGGTGTCGGCTAAAGTTATTAGACCTACCACCATTGCAGGTACGTCGTACTTGTGCTGGGGTCATGCTCCTTCATAAAATCATTCTCGGTTAAGTTGACTCGAAACTTTTACAGGAAAAGATACTTCTTTCTGTTCCAAACAGGTCAACTAGGTTCTTCCGACCCCTTTGGTTTCCAATTTGCCGATCTTATTTTGCGGATCATGATCCTTTTCGTGTTATCTGAAAAAATTATAACCTATTTTTTGAGAGATTTTGTTGAGAATTTACTCTTGATGTAATAAAATCTAAATTGCTTGTTTTTCTATAAGAATAATTTAGCCTAACTTTTTATTATATTTAATTTTGAAAATTTTATAAAAAACTGGTTACATTCAATAAATAAATAAATATAGACACATACGGAATAATTCGAGTAAAAGAACGGTTACAAAACGCACACAATCGTATGGCGCTTCACACCCAATGTTGTTGGCTAAAATACCCACAAACAAAAATCTTATTTCAATGGATTCAGCTCACTAAAAAGAAAGAACTCAAAAGCCAGCCATTGTATCAAGGTCGCTCAATCAAATAACACACAAAAAAAAAAGTGTCCGGGTTGGGAGATCAGAGTACCCTATCCCCATGTATTTTGGACCGCTGAACACGAATCTGAAGTCCGTTTTGGTTCTGCACGTGTACGTTTCTTCCTAACCTCAAAAAAAGTTTCACATTTTTGGAGGTATGCGACTTTTT
The DNA here is from genome assembly GCA_021223865.1 of Drosophila pandora. Lineage (NCBI taxonomy): Eukaryota > Metazoa > Arthropoda > Insecta > Diptera > Drosophilidae > Drosophila > Drosophila pandora. The sequence goes on along the minus strand of JAJJHT010015775.1, from coordinate 348,493 downwards.
TTTTAATTTATTGGATTTTCATGAAACTGGGTACCCAGGGGTTTTTAGGGTCGCTGATTACGAATTTGAAGTCAGATTTTCAAAATTTCATATGGCGGATCCAATATGGCGGACGAGTTTTTAAAAAATTGTTGGATTTTCATTAAAATGGGTACCCAGGGGTTTTTGAGGTCGCTGATTACGAATCTGGAGTCAGATTTTCAAAACAACAATCTACAACAACAACAATCCAACAATTTTTTGAAAATTCATCCGCCATATTGGATCCGCCATATTGAAGTTTGAAAATCTGACTTCAGATTCGTAATCAGTGACCCCAAAAACCCCTAAGTACCCAGTTTCATGAAAATCAAAAAAATTTTTCAAAAATTCGTCCGCCATATTGGATCCGCCATATTGAATTTTGAAAATCTGACTTCAAATTCGTAATCAGCGACCCTAAAAACCCCTGGGTACCCAGTATCATGAAAATCCAATAAATTAAAAAAAAAGTCGCATACCTCCAAAAATGTGAAACTTTTTTTGAGGTTAGGAAGAAACGTACACGTGCAGGACCAAAACGGACTTCAGATTCGTGTTCAGCGGTCCAAAATACATGGGGATAGGGTACTCTGATCTCCCAACCCGGACACTTTTTTTTTTGTGTGGCTGTATAATGATTGAAAGTTGCTCAATCAAATCATGATCTAATACTCGTAATGTTTAGTTTTCTTAAGTTACACAATGGATGGTAAGAAATGCTGGGATTATGGCCAAAGCTTGATTTAGTTCTGCTGATGATAAAGATCGTGTCTTTTGTTTTGTTGGATTAAGGAAATGAAAAATGAATCGCAATATTCTTCTTTTACTTGCAGGACCGTGGCAAATGATCCATGGGGATATTTTCCATCCTCAAACAGGGGGGGCAAATAAAGAAAGCCCGCCGATAGAAATGCGGCGAGAATTGGAGAATGTTAACGGCGAGAGCAGAGGACCGAAGGATTAACGGCAGGAAGCGAGATTTGCAAGGATTAACGGGCGCCTCTGGCTCTAGATAAGGAGGGTCCCTGGAGCAAATCGAGACCGAGTCTTCTAGGGAAGCTGGAATAGTTGAGTGAGAGACCCCCCGTGGATAATTCTGACATTCAAGTGGGAAAGTTTCCTTGGAGGAATTAGGAGTATAGTCTAAAGGACCCTCCGCGGGTAAGCCCGACAGTCTCAAGTGCGGACTTAGAGCGAGTGCGCAAGGATCTGCGATCAGTAGCTTACCTCCTGTGGGTAAGTCCGGCGGCGGTACGCGAATCAGCCAAGTAGTGAAGTCAGGAGCAAGTGGGAAATAGATCCAGGATCCGCGGCGGAACTGAAGCCCAAGGGTAAAACGAGTCGGGTTGGGTTATTCCCGAACACGACAGGTATCTTGGTGTCATAGCGATAGCGACGGATGGGCCTGGCGTACGCCTTGTCGGTTCCTGACCATTAAGACCAGGTGTGATCCTGTAAAGCGAGGGGAAGCCAGCTCGGGAACTCAAGACCAACAGTGAATCCAAGCAGGGACACCCCGGGAAAGCGTATCACAGCTTGGCGTATGCACAGCGTATCACCTGGAGTTAAAAGAGACGCGATGCCAAAACCTCTGGTCTGCCATAAATCCTGCGGAGCGTATGCACGCAGGTGTTTGGAGGCGAGTGATAAACGCGACCGGGGGCGTGTCCTGCGGGGTAGGTAGGTCCTTTGTGCCCTGATCCGGCCGCCAGGCACCGAGAAGCGCATCCTGCCCGGCGTATGCCTGGAAGGTGATCCTATCGGTCGTCTAACATGGATTAGGTGCCGGCCATGGCGAAAGGGCATTTCCTGTGAGCCAAGGATACCGAAGGTCCACGGCACCCCCAAAAAAGAAGCAGCGACAAGATCAGCGTAGGAAGCAGCAACAGGAGCGGCGACGACGAGAGAGCAGCGGCGTCAGAAGAGCAGCGACGATGAGAGAGCAGCGACGACAGAAGAGCAGAGACGACAGAAGAACAGCAACGAAAACAACAGCGACAGCACAGGCCCGCAGCTGGAGCACGTGAGTCCAAACGGAGGGAACCGTGAGCCGTTTCGGCGCCAGGCACCAAGACCACACGTCCTGCTGGGCGCAAGCTTTGGGAGGGCGTGTGTATTGGCTCCAACCCGGAGCGGGGATCGGGGATCGACGGGAGGACGAGCGGTCGGTCGGCTGAGCCAAAAAGCCGGTGAGATTCACCCTTTTGTAAACTTATCACAATAAAGGGGATATTTATTAAACGAAGCATCCTGTGTTATTTCTGGGCTCGGGCAATCAAGTCGAATATATAAATTCGGGGAAACGTTCCCCCAAACTCTGTGAGCCATCCGCGGCATTTGTTGCGTGCAAAAGTTAACAAAAACAGTTCGTTACACCTGGCGCTCAAACTACTTGATTGTTTTAGAATCTAGGAGTATTACAGCTTCAAGATGGGGAAGAAGAATTGGATTTACGCGCTTCGCAAAGAGGAGTTGTGCGAAGTGTGCAGAGAGCTTGGTCTCCCAGCTGATGGAACAGTAGAGATCATGAGGGCACTTGTTGCAAGGTGGGTCGACGAGACAAAGGACGACGAAGTGATGGCGGTCACGCGTGGATTCGAGGAGAAATACGCGCAGAGGTCCACGCCGAGACAGAGAGCGGTGAGCGAGTCGGAGAAGCTCATTTAAAGTATGGCAGTGCCAGAATTGAAAAGTATGAGGAACATGGAGCCACAAGCGCGGAAGCCAATCCCGGTACAGGTCGACTATGCGAAAGTGGCCAAACAAGTCCGGGAATGGTCGTTTCGATTCGACGGAACAGGAGCTCCTCTCGAGCTTGTGGACCGAATAGCATGGTCTGCCAAAACTGACGGGTTAGAAATAAACACAATCCCGCCGATGATGCCAGAACTACTCTAGGGCAGAGCGTAAAGATGGTTCTTTATGAACGATGAGGAGTGGCCCACATGGAAGAAGTTTAGGAGAAGCTTCGAGGCCTTTTTTCTGCCGAAAGGATATCTTGAGAAACTGGCAGACCAGGTCCGGCAGCAGAAACAGCAGCGAGGAGAACCGTTCAAGGAGTATATGGTGAACCTTTTGACGCTAATGAAGCCTTTAGGAAAGTTCACAAAGGAGGTGATTAAAAGGCTGGTGGCGAACTGCATGCCGCGCATGAAAATGTTCATGGGGCCATACGCATGCGTATCTCTCGAGGAGGTTATGGGTCTAGCCGAGGAATTCGAGGAGCTGGCCTTGGAAGAAGAGGTTTTTAACAGGCAAGCTGCCACGGTAGACAGAAGGTGAAAAAAAGAAGAACCGCACCAGAAACCAGCGGAGCAACAGAGCCCCTCAGGACAGGGATGGGGGCAGAGATGGCAGCCGGAGGATCGACAGCAGCAACAGCAGCCGAGTCAACAATGAACGGTAGACCCGAGGGCAGCAAGCCAAAGTCAAAGACAGCCGATTCGGCAGTGGGAAGCGACGCCTAGACAGGGTCAAACAGAAAATGCAGCGCAGGCATGCAACAGGTGGGCCAGTGGGTGCAGGAATTTTAGAATTTTGTTCTGCAGGATGTGCGGCGCAATAAGGGTGAGGAGCACAGAATGCTGCCAAAGAGCGGGAAACGCGCAGCGACCTCAGCCGTAGAGAGGAAGGCAGAGATCGCGAGGTGCTGCCTCTCAGAACTAGTTGGTGGTTTATCAGGAGACAATCAGCTGTTGGCGGTGGTCGTCAAGGTCGGAGGCGCAGAAGTGAAGGCCATGATTGACACCGGGGCAACGGCTAGTTTCATCTCGGAAAAACTAGCGGAGAACCCGGGAATCGCCGGAGTGAGGAAAAGAACTAGGAGACTAATGAAGCTGGCAAACGGGAGCCACACGGAGACACAAATGGTACTACAGACAACAGTAAGCTTTGGCAGCAAGAACAAAAATTTGAATATGTTAGTGTTGCCAATGAAATACGTTTGGTTTTATTTTATTGGAATTTATTTATTGGAGTTTATTTATTGGAGTTTATTTATTGGAGCAGCAATGGTGCCGCTCCAACGATCGAAATGTCTCTGCTTTTTTTACAATATTCTTTAAGTCTAACTAAGGCTAAGTCTCATAGCTGCGCTGCTCGCAGGCAGCGGCAGAGAGACGGCTACGTATCTATATACTTATGTATATTGCTATGCGCTCTCAAGTGTAAGCGCGAGGGGTATGCATATGCTGTCCGTTCGTTGCAATTATGCCGACGCTAGCATGTACCGTATGTGGGCTAATCCATAACGATCGGATTATATTTCGGCCACTTAGGAGTTATGACCGGGATTTTGAAATATGTAAACACTGCAACAAAGTGTTACAGTGTGTACCCTTTAAGTATCTTCGGTACAGTGGGTATTCAATATATATGCATACTACATCTCCCTCCTTTTGAAAAATAACGTAATATAATGAAGTTATTTTTATAATAAAAATTTCTAATTAATACATTCCCTTTTTTTTTTTTAGAATTAAAGAAAATGAAATTATTAAAAAAAAATATGTTTATTTATTTATTTATATAGGTGTGTCTTTGTATGGCCATACTAAGTACAATTTATGAAATAAAGATTTTTAACCTATCCTTATGAACTGTTTGTTTCCTATGTTTATTATGTTATTATAATGTTGTCTCTATCTCCTATTTCCGTTACTATATACGGACCTGTATATTTAGGATCTAACTTATGACCTGTCTCGTTTTTTAATAAAATTTGGTCACCTACTGATATATCTATATCCCTTACTTTATGATCATATAGAATTTTATTTCTATTCTTATTTGCTTCTAACATAACTCTAGCTCTTTTATAGGCTACTTCTAATCTATACTTACTCTCCTTAGCATAGTCATCTATATTATATAGTGCTTCTATACTATCTATGCTATTAAAATGTTTCGGTAAATTACTTGTTTTACCGAATACTAGCTCATATGGACAATAAGTGTGTGCCATAGAGGGGGTCGTGTTGAAACAAAAGACAAAATATTGAAGCCATACGTCCCAATCAGTTTTATCAACCGATATGTAAGATCGTATGTACTCATTGAAAGTTCTATGACTTCTTTCTATTGTTCCAACTGTCTGGTGGTGGTGTGCTGTGGATGTAATATTTTCAATCTTTAAATATTTGCATAAATCGTCTATAATTGAATTCTTATATTCTGTTCCCATGTCCGTCTTCATTGGACCGTACTTCAGAATAAAAGATTCAAATATTGCTTTAGCGACAGTATTAGCATTTTTATTTGGAACAGGCATTGCAACTAAATACTTAGTTAAATCACATATTAAAGTGACTGCATACTCATTGCCATTTTCTGATTTTGGCAATGGACCAATGGTGTCCACTATCACTCTGTCGAAAGCGTTTATTGGTGTGTCTGTAATTGTTAAAGGAGTCTTTATGTGTTTAGTTATTTTGGCTTTCTGGCATTTTTGACATTTTCTCACGTACTCAGTTATATCTTTAGACATGCCTTTCCAGTAATAGTGTCTTTTTACTTTGGCCAAAGTTTTTGATATGCCAGTATGACCTCCTTGAATTGGATCATCATGAAATGTAGACAAAATTGCTTCTTTTTCTTTTAAATTTGTTATTTGGGTCACCGGGTTGAGTAGCACTACTCTTAATGTTTTCAAGATTTTATTGCCCATTAATTTAAAATTATCTATTGAAGTATGTTCAAAGATATTTTCCCACGGTGCCACTTTGAGTTGGCTGATTTTATGTATACCGGCTTGCATTTCAAGCCTTTGGAAAAATTGATCTAAGTCAATAACTCCATTAGTATATAAATCGCTAACATCATATCTTGCAGTAATTTTTCTGCCTTGTTTAAATAAACATAACGAATTTTTTATCTGCAAGGTCACTACTTTACGTACTTCATCATTGTTTATGACGTCGTATACGTTGGGCTTAGAAGCTTTATTTAAAGATTGCATAGGCAAATCTTGTTTTTGATTTTCCGCGCGGAATTTTTGTCTACTTTGATATCTGGTAGTGACTTTCAATATATTTCTAGTTATATTTTTTAGATCTTTGATGGTTATCCTTGATAAAGCATCAGCTACATAATTATCTTTTCCCTTTAAATATTCGACTGTAAAATCGTATTCTTCTAATTCGAGCCTCATACGTGTCAGTTTAGAACTGGGATTGATCATTGAGAAGAGGTATATTAAAGGTCTGTGGTCTGTTTTTATTAAAAAATGTTTTCCATATATATATGGTCTGAAATGTAATATCGCCCAATGAATTGCAGCCAATTCCTGCTCAGTAGTACATTTGTTACTTTCACCTTTTGTAAATGCTCTTGATGCGTATGCAATGGGAAGTTGGAGTCCATTATGGTTTTGAGTTAAAACCGCTCCACATGCTTGCTTACTTGCATCTGTTATTATACAGAATTCTTTAGTGAAATCTGGATATTGTAGCAAAGTAGGTTCCATAAGTTTTGTTTTTAAGTATTGAAATGCATTTTCACACTCATCCGTCCATTTAAAAGGAACATTCTTTTTACATAATCTTGTTATGTGCCGTGAATAGTCGGCGAAATTTTTTATAAAACGTCTATAATAGTTACAAAATGCTACGAAACGTCTAGCACTGTCCGCGTCGTGCGGAACTGGGTAGTTCATAATGACATCGTATTTCTTGTCATCTGGAAGTATTCCTTTATCAGTGCATTTATGACCTAGAAAAGTCACTTCATGCATAAAAAATGAACATTTTTCTGGATGTAACTTTAGGTTGTATCTTCTACATTTCTCAAAAACATCTGTTAAGTTCTTAAGCATATGCTTTTCGGAACAGCCAATTACTATTAAGTCATCCATATAAAGGAATGATTGAGAAGGTTCTAGACCAGAGAACGCATCATTCTTTGAAACGAATTAGGGGCTATTTTTAATCCAAAAGGTAATCGCGTGAAACGATATGAGCCGTTGCTCGTTGAAAAGGACGTTATATCTCTTGAGCCTTTTTCGAGTTCAATTTGATAGAATCCTGACATTAAGTCAAGACATGAAAAGTATTTTGCTCGACCTTGTTGATCTAGAATGTCATCAATTCTAGGTAATGGGAATTTATCAGATAGTAATTTTTTATTTATCTGGCGGTAGTCAATTACTAATCGCCATTTCTTAACATTTGACCCGGGGGATGATTTCTTAGGAACAAGTAACAATGGGCTATTGTATTCAGATACTGACGGTTCGACAATCCCGTCAGAGATTAATTTACCTACTTGCTTTTGGATTTCGTTCACCTGACTATGTGGGCTTCGATAGTTTTTTATATATACGGGTTAATCATCTTTTAATCTCAATTTCTGTTCATAAAAATTATTGGTGGTTATTGATTCGGTTTCCAATCCGAATATATCGCTATACTGGGTGCATAAGCTAGAAAGCTGTGACTTAAACTGTGGAGGGAAGTTTTTTGAAAGTTGTGATAGTACGGATTTTTTCCTATTGTCTGAATTTGTATTGACTACATCGTAGTTCGAAAGTGATTCATATGTTAGGTTATCAGTACTGACTACTTGGTCGGTATTTGTTGTGTTTAGTAGTCTTATGAAGGCATTATTAGATGTTGCTATGGTATTTGCAATATAAATGCCATGCTGAATTTCCTGATTTGGAATAAATACACTGTCTTCTTTTAAGTTAAGCTCAATTTTCCTTGGGATCTTGCTGGCAGAAGTATTGAATTATTGCCAGAACTATGAGTTATTGGTACATTAATTGGAAATTTTAAGTTATTGGGTTAATTATAAGCCAATCTTCAGATGGCTTGAAGTCTAATTGACAGTTGAATTTTTTTATAAAGTCGATGCCAATTATTCCATCGCATGGAATTGGGAAATGTGAATTTAGAATATGAAATGTGGAATTATGTATTTAGTTGTCTGTATCTCCAAAGAAACTAAACCTTTGGATTTGGTTTTTTCTTGACTTATGCCTTTTATGTCTATGATGTGATCATCTTGGATGTTTTGGAAGGTATCCGAAGTTTCTTTTAAAATTGAAATGTCTGCACCTGTATCTATTAAAAAGATAAGCTCTTTTCCAGTAACTACATTGAAAAATGAAACGAATATATTTTGACTGAGATTAATGGTGTGAACTCTGACTTCTTTTACTATTGAGTATTGAAAGGGCTTTGGGAGTTTCCCGAAGTGTTTTGGTTAGTATTTTGTGCAATTCTGACATTGCTTTGATTATTGCCATTGGGGCCTTGGTACGAGTTTCCACCGCCTCTATAGTTTCCTCTATATTGGCCTCGTCCTCCCCTGTTATTTTGGTTGTTGTAGTTATTGTTGTTATTTTGGTAATTGTTGTTGTAGTTATTGTAATTACCACGAGAATTACCTCTATAATTTCCACGTCCGCGATATGAGCCGCGCTGTGGATAATTCTTGAAATATAGGACAGTATTTGACTGTCCAGTTGCTTCGGTGCAACTATTGACAAATTTGGAAACAGCGATAGTACTAAAGGTGCCAGCTTGCATGATAAGTTTCACCTTATCGATTGTGCAATTTTTAGTCATTGCTTTGACTGCATGCTGCGTGGAATAACTTCTGGCTAGCTCTAAAGGTAAACCATCCGTTATAAATGCACCTTCTAATGCTTTCGTCATCTGCTCAATTTCTTGTGTATATTGGTTAGCAGTTTTATTGCGCTGCTGTAGGTTCATCAGCTTCGCTGATAATACTTCTACAGTTTCGCCCTTGACGTTGCCTCTTAGTTTAGAAATCACTTCAGTAATTGTTGTCTCATTACCGATTAGATTTCTGGCGACACCTTTTAGCTTTGTTTTTATTATGGAGACAGCTAATTCTTCGTGCTCGCCTTTTATCGATTCTATTATTTGTAAAGCATCAATGAAACT
>JAJJHT010015775.1:318176-338870 GCA_021223865.1 Drosophila pandora | reverse complement strand
CAATTATTATGCAGCTTGTAAATCTTATAAAAAACAGCGGCGCACATAATAACGACAATGATTACTAAAAGTACATGTACCCAATATAGATCAACGTTGGTAGATTCTACCTTGTTGATGACATTGGCAGTGGAATCCACTGTTTTTATGTCCAACGTCATTTTGGTGGGTTTTGCATATACTTTTATTTGTGTTTCATTAAAATTACAAAGATCTTCTGTTGAAAATTTACTTATCGCATTACTGCGCATTTAAGTTAACAAGCTTCCCACCTAGTTTTTTGCGTAGCTTTACAGGCTACACGTCTAATCGAGCAGAAAAGGTTCCGCTCAATTTTACAAAATATTATATTATGGATATAAAAAAAATATGCATCGCAGTGCAATCAAAAAAAATATGCAGCGCAGTGCATGAAAAAAAATTTTTTTTTTTTTTTGCTCCCAGGTGTACTTCTTCCTTCCTTCCACGTCAGCTGGTCGTCGCCGGTTTGGCTACGCTGACGCTCCCTCGAGGGCGCAGGTGGCGGTCGTGCCTCCCACGCTTGCTATTTGCTGCTATTGTTTTGGGTTGGTCTTCGCTTTATTCTTCGGCTTCACGCATGTGCAATTGCATGCTGCAGAGTTGAGAGGTCCGGGGCAGTCGGTCGGGCAGACCTGTGGTCGTTTTGGCAGAGGCTTGGAAATATTTTGTGTCGATATTAGTTTTTGGTTTATAACTTTAATTTGATTTTCCGAGCGAGTTGTGCTCTGTGGTACTTTGTTTTGGAGGGTTTCTCTTAAGAATTCAAGCTCGTCGTATAGCTTTTGCGCCGTCGTCCATGCGGGCGGTGTGGATTGAGCAAATAGTAGCCACTTTATGCGGGCTATTCTTTTGTTGATTTTTTTCTTTAGACCTCCACGTACCATTGTGCACACTCTACTCACTCAGACGTTTTTCTCGTATGATGTATTTTTCCTTTTGCATTTTCCATCCTTTGGTCCCTTTTAGCCTTGGTTCCGAATATCTTCCTAAGTCCTCCAGGTTTTTCTCGTATGATGTATTTTTCCTTTTGCATTTTCCATCCTTTGGTTCCTTTTAGCCTTGGTTCCGAATATCTTCCTAAGTCCTCCAGGACTCATGTCACGGTCGCCATGAAATACGTTTGGTTTTATTTTATTGGAATTTATTTATTGGAGTTTATTTATTGGAGCAGCAATGGTGCCGCTCCAACGATAGAAATGTCTCTGCTTTTTTTACAATATTCTTTAAGTCTAACTAAGGCTAAGTCTCATAGCTGCGCTGCTCGCAGGCAGCGGCAGAGAGACGGCTACGTATCTATATACTTATGTATATTGCTATGCGCTCTCAAGTGTAAGCGCGAGGGGTATGCATATGCTGTCCGTTCTTTGCAATTATGCCGACGCTAGCATTTACCGTGTGTGGGCTAATCCATAACGATCGGATCATATTTCGGCCACTTAGGAGTTATGACCGGGATTTTAAAATATGTAAACACTGCAACAAAGTGTTACAGTGTGTACCCTTTAAGTATCTTCGGTACAGTGGGTATTCAATATATATGCATACTACACCAAGCATGGAAGACAGCGAGGTGCTTGGATGGGATTAGGATGGGAACAACAATAAACTGCGCAGGCCACCAAGTCACGATCCCGAGAAAAGAAAGATGGAGCGGGGGCCTGGAGGATAGGCTGTCCATAACCATAACTGGACCCTCGGAGGAATGGGAGAGCGAGCGGGACAAAAGGTTCATCGATTAGGAGCTAGCGGCGTTCACAAACCAGAAGGGGTGTTCGAACATAACACAGCATCGGATCACGATGAAGGAAAACATCCCAATAAAGCAAAGGTATTATCCAAAGAACCCCAAAATACAGGGGGAGATCGATGGAAAGGTAGAAGAGCTGCTGGAAAAGGGATGAATAAAGCCTTCAAATAGCGCCTACAGCTCACCCATCGTCATGCTGAAGAAAAAGACGGGTCAATGGAGAATGTTCGTGGACTTTCGACAAATAAACGCAAAGTCAGTAAAGGATGCGTACCCGATGCCACGGATAAACTTCATACTGGAACAATTGAGGGCGGCAACATTTTTCAGCAGCCTCGACCTTAAGGACGGCTATTGGCAAATCCCACTGGAGGAAGGGAGCAGGAAATAAACGGCCTTACAGGTGATGCCGTTCGGGTTACACTCAGCCTCGGCAACGTTTCAAAGGGCCTTAGACCAGGTCATAGGTCCGGATATGCATTTGCGTATCAGGATGACATCATCGTGAAGAGCTATTTTACCTGGGCCACCGGGTAACAAGCCAGGGATTTGGCATGGATCCCGGAAAGGTTGCAGCGATTATGGAATTGGAACCCCCAACAAACGTGCAACGCAAAACCTTTAAACGATCTCCTTCGGAAGGGAGCAAAGAGGACGACGAGACACCAAGAGGCATTTGAGAAGCTAAAGTCGCGGTTAGCAGAGGATCCAGTGCTGGCATGCTCGGATTTCTCGAAGAAATTTTTACTGCAAACAGACGCCAGCGACTACGGCGTGGGTGCAGTTCTGACGCAGGACACTGATGAGGGCGAGAGAGTGGTCACCTACGCCAGTCGAACGCTGATAGGCGCAGAGAAAAATTACTCGGCAACCGAGAGAGAGTGCCTAGCAATAATATGGGCAATTCGGCAGATGAGGCCATACATAGAGGGGTACCAGTTCGACGTGATCACGGAATGGCTGAATAATATAGAGAGCCCACTTGGGAGGATCGCGAGATGGGTCTTCGAGTTGCAACAATATGATTATGTTATCAGCTACAGGAAAGGCAAGCTGAATGTAGTTGCAGATGCACTTTCCCGCCAGCCGTTAGTAGAAAAGTTGAGGAGTGCCACAGCAAGCGAAGACATTGAGTGCGTTTGGAGGACTAAAAAGGAAAATGCGAGAAAACCCACAGAAATGGCCAGAATACGTAGAAGGTGATGGTGTAGATGGTGTTCTTCGGATTCCAATGGTCGAGGGAACATCTGTAATTGGATTCGCTGATGACGTTTCAGGGGTGGTCGTGGCGAGGACAGTCGGGGAGGTGGAAGCTACTGCGAACCGTGCGATCTAAAAAGTGGAGGCTTGGCTGTCCAAGCCAAAAGTGGAGCGGCGAGAGCCGCTAACTGGCAGAGCATGTGGGAAAATTTCACAAAGAGACGTTGGACGCACAGGATCATTCCGGATGTGGGCATATGGACCGGAAGAAAGCACGACGAGGTGGATTTCTACACGACCCAGGCCCTTAGTGGACACGGGTGTTTCAGAGGCTACCTGAAGCGATTCGGGCACGAGAGAGAGGATGGCTGCCCCTCATGTGGCAGGGGGGTCATAGAAGTCGCCTACCATGTTCTCTTCGACTGTCGGCGCTTCGACGAGGAGCGCACCAACCTTGAGGAGAGCCTGGAGGAGACCTCCTCACCGGAGAGCATGGTGCCACTAATGCTGGAGTCGGGGCGTAAATGGGAAGCCACAGCCAAGCTTGTGGCGAAGGTCTTGAAGGAGCTGAAAGCCCTGGAGAGGGTGCGTAACGGGGGGGAAGACTAAGCTGCAGGAGTTGGGCGAAGCATTGCTTCACGGCCGTACCGTCCAACACAGCAGCATCAAGCCCCTCTAGCCCCATTAATAACTTGAACTAAAATGAATGTAAATAGCTGGTAGGATAAATTTAAGATACGAGAAAATAAAAAAAAACCAAATATAAAAAAAAAAAAAAAANAGAAGAGGCAGGTCTGGTATACCGACATGTTCCGCATAGAGCCGGAAGCTAGGAAGTAGCAGCATGGAAGCTGTGTGTGCCGATGCATATGAAGCAGCAGGTGCTAAAGGAGAACCACGACGAACTGACAGCGGGGCATCTAGGCGGAAGGAAAACAATTGCGAAAATAGTCGCAAGGTACTTCTGACATGCATGCGGTATAAACAAAGTCAGATGCAGGCCTCAGGAAAGATGCTGACACAGCTCGGCACTACAACCTGAGGAGGCGGGAGTGGAGCCCGAAGATCGGCGACACAGTTTCGCGGCGAAGTTAGCGCCAAAATACGATGGGCCGTACATAGTGGTGAACTTTGTGTCGCCAGTTTCACGCTGGCACAAGGAAGGAAAAGAGGGCCCACCTGAGTGAGCTGAATGCCCAATTACAGGAGTCGGTACAACAAAAAAAGAAGAATTTAAAACCAAAGATTAAAAAAAAATGTAAACAAGAACACAGACTAGAAAAAAAAGAAGAAAGAAAAACAATGAAAAAAAAAACAAGAAAGGAAAGCTAACTTCGGGCGGAGTCGAAGTTTATATACCCTTGCAGTTGAGTCGCAGTCCGCTAGGTGGCGCCACGCATCTGAAACTCCCATCCTTCTAACTTGAAAAACAAAGAAGTTATGGCATTTCCGATCAATCAATTATATGGCAGCTATAGGATATAGTCGACCGATCCCGTCCGTTCCGACTTATGCTCATATCGACTCAGGAGGTGATCCTGATCAAAAATATATATACTTTATAGGGTCGGAGATGTGTCCTTCACTGCGTTGCACACTTTTGACCAAAATTATAATACCCTCTGCAAGGGTATAATGAACAAAAAACAAGAAAGAAAAGCTAACTTCGGCGGAGCCGAAGTTGATATACCCTTGCAGTTGAGTCGCAGTCCGCTAGGTGGCGCCACGCATCTTATATTATTAGATATATAGCGGATCGTATATAGTCGGCCGATCCTTATGAAATTTGGCATATCGAATTATTTTGCCAAAAGAGGAATCCATTGAAACTCCCATGCTTCTAACTTGAAAAACAACGAAGTTATAGCATTTCCGATCAATCAGTTATATGACAGCTATAGGATATAGTTGGCCGATCCTTATGAAATTCGACAAATCAGATTGTTTTTCCCAAAATAGAATCTGTACCAAATCCCATCTTTCTAACTTAAAAAACACCAAAGTTATGCCAATTTCGATCGTTCTATGACAGCTATAGGATATAGTCGGCCGATCCTTATGAAATTTTGTACATAAGATATTTTGGTCAAACATAACATGTGTGGAAAGTCCCAACCCTATATCTTAAAAAACACCAAAGTTATCGCATTTCCGATCAATCAGTTATATGGCAACTATAGGATATAGTCGACCGATCCCGGCCGTTCCGACTTATATACTGCCTGCAAAGGAAAGAAGGATGTGTGCAAAGTTTGAACTTGATAGCTTTAAAACTGAGAGACTAGTTTGCGTAGAAACAGACAGACGGACAGACGGACATGCTCATATCGACTCAGGAGGTGATCCTTATCAAGAATATATATACTTTATAGGGTCGGAGATGTCTCCTTCACTGCGTTGCACACTTTTGACCAAAATTATAATACCCTCTGCAAGGGTATAAATATAAGTGAAACATACCTAATGTCACCCGAAGAAGGGGGGAGGTGGATAGGTATCTCCACACAGAAAAAAATATATATAAAGAAAAGAGGAAGATAAAAAAACAAACAAGAATCTGGAACCTCGAAGCTTCTGTCGTTCCCGAAGACGGCACGGCGGCGTCGGACGGGCCAGCGCGGCTGTGTTTAGAATGTACGGAAAAAGAGAAATGCGTCGAGTGCAGACGGTATGCGGGAGGTAGCAGCGGGGGCAGTGGAATTAGCACGGCGGCGCCCACGAAAGAAGGAGAAAGAGTAATCACCGTGAAACGTAACAGTCTCGGGCGGGCCTCCGCGGCCGCGCTCAAATGTTATAGGAGAGCGCGGGGACGGCGGGGAACGAAGCGGCCGCGACTGCGCAGCTGTGTTTAGAAGAGTGCAGAAAACGCAGAAATGCATTTGTGAATGCCCAAACGGGGGGAGCGCAGGGATATCTGGACGAAGTCAAGGATTAACGGGCGCCTCTGGCACGAGATAAAGAGGGTCCCTGGAGCAAATCGAGACCGAGTCTTCTAGGGAAGCTGGAATAGTTGAGTGAGAGACCCCCCCTGGATAATTCTGACATTCAAGTGGGAAAGTTTCCTTGGAGGAATTAGGAGTATAGTCTAAAGGACCCTCGTGGGTAAGCCCGACAGTCTCAAGTGCGGGATTTAGAGCGAGTGCGCAAGGATCTGCGATCAGTAG
Source organism: Drosophila pandora (assembly GCA_021223865.1). NCBI lineage: Eukaryota > Metazoa > Arthropoda > Insecta > Diptera > Drosophilidae > Drosophila > Drosophila pandora. The sequence continues at coordinate 332,738 of JAJJHT010015775.1, read as the reverse complement.
CTTACCTCCTGTGGGTAAGTCCGGCGGCGGTACGCGGCGGTTCCTGACCATTAAGACCAGGTGTGATCCTGTAAAGCGAGGGATAGCCAGCTCGGGAACACAAGCCCAACATTGAAACCAAGCAGGGACACCCCGGGAAAGCGTATCACAGCTTGGCGTATGCACAGCGTATCACCTGGAGTTAAAGGAGACGCGATGCCAAAAACTCTGGTCTGCCATAAAATCCTGCGAGTGATAAACGCGACCGGGGGCGTGTCCTGCGGGGATCGACGGGAGGACGAGCGGTCGGTCGGCTGAGCCAAAAAACCGGCGAGATTCACCCTTATGTAAATTTATCGCAATAAAGGAGATATTTATTAAACGAAGAACCCTGTGTTATTTCTGTGAATATATACATTCGGTGGAACGTTCCCCCAAACTCTGTGAGCTAGCCGCGGCATTTATTGAAAGCAAAAGTTTACAAAAACAGTTTGTTACAAGATATTCGCAAGTTCTGAACGCACGGTTCTCTTGGTGATGATTCCTGTGCCTTCTGTCGCAGCGCGTCCTTAAAGACAGTCTCCGTATTGGTCCCAAATAATTCCAAGTCTTTTAACGGTTTGCTCCGTAAAATTACTGAAGTTGACATTAATTTCTTGGTCGTCTTCTGGAATGTCTGCTAGTAGCGACGGTTCACCCAACTAGTTGATCTCTTTTACTTAATGCTTTCTTTATGGTGTGACCTCCGGTGAGACAATTATCTACGGAATAACCCCGTCGAAGTTCGTCAACCCCTTGGACCAGATGCTCGGGAGCGGTGTCCGCCAGCATCGGGTGGCCAGGTATTTTTTTTTAAGTTTGTAATATTTAAATGGTTCCATGGGCTTTCGCCACCATATTAGAATCTGGAGCTTGCGTTCGCCTGGGTGTCTCATGATCTGAAGATTCATTTTCTCCACGTCTGACGTGGATACATATTGGTTAGATCGGAACCATAACAGAATGGATAATAATTGGCTTCAAATTGTTGGCCCAATCCGTAAGAGATTATTCGGAATTTTTCCACTTGTTGTCGTTGACGATGCGTCAAATACTTCCCGAAGTTTGGTGGTACTAGGTCAGGTTCGAGAACACAATGGTGTGTGATTTGCCAAGCGAATCTCTTAGGGAATGTTTTTAGGACGCTGAATTGGTTGAAGCGGTTGCGTTGGTATTAACTCTGGTAGTATTTGTGTCACTACCAAAGTTTTAAAATTAGTTTTAAATGACATGTTCATGTTTAATATTGAATGTTTAATACTGCTCGGGCGTTTGACAGTTCCTGAGAAATTATGTTCCTTTGTGATCCTGAATCTATTACTGCGAGACATTTGAGTCATGCTTCTGTGCAGGCCCGGCAGGAGTATTGGGTTGAGTGGGTAGCTAGACCCACTCGAGAAATCCCGAGTAGTAAAATTACCAAGTCAAAATAATTGAACGAAGTCGCTAGTACGGGTTTAACGATTACGTAGAGTCTTTTGAGTGCGTATTTTATTTGACAATGATGATTGAAATTTTCGATCGCAAAATTTGGGAAAAAAGTGTTAAAGCTGTAATTGATTTTGAACTCAGAGAAACTCAAATTCTTCGTCAGCGTAAAATTTCCAAACGTTTTGATCAAGGTAGAACAGAAAATTTCCAGTTTCCAACACCCAAGGATTATCTTAGACAATTTTACTGTGAAGTTTTTGACCAGTTGATTGAATCGTTGAAAAGTCGATTCGATACAGAGGCAGCGAAATTTTTCAAATTTTCTGGAGCGATTCGCTATCGGTCAGACCGCTGATGTTGACAAGATAGTCGATTTCTATAAAGACGATTTTGACAGAGCGAGGTTGTTGAGCGACCGTGACATGTTTTTGCAGCTTTTGCGCAGGCAAATTGATCAAGCGAACAATTTGGGGGGGGGGTTGTGAATTTCTTGAAAAAATACGAATGGGCTAGAGGGCTCATCCCAGATTTTGTTCGTTTTTTCGTCTGTTGATAAATATACCAGTGTCATCCTGTTCAAATGAGAGAAGTTTTTCGGTCCTTCGTCGACTGAAAACATATTTAAGGACAACGTGACAAAATCGGCTGAACAACGTCGCTCTTGTACATATTTAATCAAATATGACCGACGAGCTCGATCTGGAAAAACTCGTAAATGAGTTTATTTGTCACTAGTTGACTACCCACTCGGGCCGAACATGTCCTGCCGGGCCTGCTTCTGTGGCCTTGGGCGGTCGTGAGTTATGTTGTTTGTTATGTGTTATGTTGTTTTAGGCTGGCTGATTGACTGGAAACAATGTGTATAAGTATTGGATCCCACCCGATAGTTGGTACGTTGAGGGTGATTGTTCTGAGCACAGCTCCGTAACTGCTATACTAATCAATTTGTCTTGAGATGCGCAAACAAAGTTACAAGCTTTGTAGATTTGATTAGATTTTCTTCGATTTGATAGCGTGTTTTCAGTCGCTGCCAGGCATCTTGATAGCTGGCATGTCCCCAATGGTTCTGCAGATTAGGATCTTTGCCTCTCCAGTTACATGGTTATCCAAATGACGGAATTTTACAGCATCACTATAATCTTGATTGTAGACCAATTCCGTGAAGATTTCGTGGAATCGGGGCCATTGCAGATAGTCTCCGTCAAATTTTGGGATGTCGACTGGTGACATTACATACTTTGATGGGCAGAGGGTTTTCACGTGTATATTCATTTAGATCGTGATTGTTCGCTCAGAAATTAAAAATATTCTGCTCGTACAATTTGAAATCTACAGTAGGTGTGTCCATCATCTTTTATGGTTGGTTCCTAGTTTATGAGGTCATAGTACCCCGTGACGATAGCCTTACACTAGTCCTTCATATGTTGTCTGATGTGTACAATGTGAACGTTGTGAGGGTACGAATACAATATCACTACTAAACATAAACAAAGAAGACCAATTCTAATAATTTAAACAATCGTTAGTTAATAGTTAGTAGTCGATAAACATTAGTCGAGTAAAATAAGTCGATAACAGATCGCTGTTACAGCCCTTTAAAGCTGTTAAGGCGAACTATAGGACTTAAGGCAGACTTAACGTATGTACGTATGTAACGTATGAACGGATGTTTGTGGTTGTGGCGAAAAAAGAAAAACCTCCAGGTAATCCGACCTCGACCATGTGATGGGCTAGCTCACGCACGATCGCTGCGGCATCCATCTCGTCCATAGTGACGACTAAACAACAACAACCAGGACAGAAGCGTGACAAGTTGTGCCAGGATTAGAGTATTAGTAGAGTAGAGTAAGTAGAATTAAATTATTTTTTTTTTGTTTGTAAATTATATTGGATCAAACCAAGACTCATCCTCTTTTCCTATTGGAAACAATTGTTGGAAACATGTACATCAAAACCCCATTTAATTTGAATTTAACCCAAACGTTTCACCAAAACGTTCACCAAAAAATCCAGCACTCTTGTCTACAGGCCTGCGGACTTCGAGGGATGGTTGCGTGAGTAAATATTTCGACTTGAACATGTAACAATGCCGCTATAGGAAAGCGTATGAACATTAAGTTATTTGACAATCAAGCTGTATTAAGACTATTAAATAGGATTACGAACAATTAGTAAGGTCTTAGGATAAGCATACAGTCAGAAGAAGAAGCAACCATTTTTTTGTAATGAAATAGGATATTTGAAATGAAGTAAAATTATAGTTTTATGGGCACCTGAGCTGAACGATTTCACTATATAAGGGTAAGGGCAGCAACAATTCGTTGTTGATTCTTTACAGGTAGGGCGGGCCAAGCAGAAGAACCTCACCACCTTAGTTCTTCAATAGCAAGGTTTCCTGTCTCGAATTCGTATTCTTCCAAAGGACTGTAGCCCCTTCCTATCTCTGTCTATAAATTTTTATTGTGTGGCGGTGATGCTGATTAGGAAGTAACCGACCCCCTTGCCTCTTCCCTTTGATTCTTGATTCTTCTAGGATTGCTGTGTTTGGGAAAATCCTCAGAACCAGACCAGCGAATAAATTAATGGATTAAGAAAGATGTTTCTCTAGAAATATCCTATTTTATATGTATTTAAGGATAAGGAAACGAGACTGTATTGGCTGGAATGTTCAGCAATAACTCCTTCTTACTCCATGATCAACTCATCAACCCATAAATATTCATAAATTCGAGAATTGTAATTGTTGAATAGTTCAGCAATACCTCATTTTCCAATAATTTGGCATCAATTTTCTCCCTCTATTATTGTCAGTAAGTTGCCTAAAAGAAATTGAGAATTATATTGGTTGGAATATTCAGCAGTATACTCTTTCATTTGACGTAATGAGCACATTAGGTTGTTTTAGATTCAATAGAGATATGAAGATACAGCCAGAAACCCTTGTAATGTATTTAAATGAAATCGATACAGCAAAGGATTCCGAAATTAAATAGTGGAAATAATAGAAATATTATCTATCAACTTTCGTTATCTTTCTGTTGTGGTTGAATATCGAAATCGAAGTAGTGTCAGTCTGGCGTAGTCTTGAAAATAATTCAAGATTGGCCGTTGAGTCGGTGCAATGCTCCATATGCAATGATACCAACGCCGAGATAGAATTTGTCGAAACTCCGTGTCAACACCGCGAACACCCGTGTCAATACTGCAAAATGAAACGTATTCAAATTGTCGACAATCATGATTATCTTCGCAGCTCAATAATAGCACGCGAGGAGCACAAGACACTACCTTAGAGGTTCCGAGGGTTCAAAAAGGATGAAATTTAAATTCGCGAACAGGTGCCGTTCCTCGAACTCGTCCGAATACCAGACCTACCACAAGGTCAAACTACAACCGTATCCAATAATCGCCAGCGCACCACCTCGCAAGCTCAGCGTTCACCAAGTGCTGGATGTTCGCAACGAGTCGCTCGTTTCAGCGTTTCAGAAGGGAGAATTCAGGAACTCATAACAAATGCTTTAACGCAAATGCTGGCAACGCAAAACCTTAACATTCCTACCACTCAAAGACAATCACTTGAGTGGGATTCGGAATTACCGACAGCCGACCCATTGCAAAGTCAGCTTTTCGATAATCATGTGTCAGGTAACCATAACATATCCGACAATCGTTCACTGGAGAATCGTAGAGAGAACCACACCATCCGACCTGATTAAATTTCAAGCTTAATTGTTCACTGGAAGCTACAATTTTTCAAAATACATTTCCGTAGAAGATTTTATATATCGAGTGAATACTTTAACACGCGAATTTATTGGTTTGTAGGCCTAGCTTTAACCTTCTTTTGGCAATGCCCTAGGAGTTCAGAGGAGATGAATTGGCGATTACTTTATTCTCGGTTAAGAAAACATATAAAGACCAACGATCAGATCAGGACATTTGAGCCGCGATGCGTAGAAGAAGGCAGAGAAATAGTGAATGTTTCGACGTTTTCTTGACTCCATCCTAGCCACCGCCGATGCGCTATATGAACCCATTTCGGACTCAGAGTTGGCTCAGACAATAAGAAACAACCTAAGATCTGATCTAGAACACGACCTCCTACATATAGAAACCTCAACTATAGCTGTCACCGACATGAAGTGTTCTTTAACAATCTAAGAGCTAAAAATAGTTCACGTTATGAATGAGAAATGAGATTTCTTTGGACGAGGAGCCCGAAGGATCCTTGCAAGGAAACCAACCACAGATTGAGGTGATTCGAAATGAGAATCGAACGAAATGCTGGAATTGTGACACGTTAGGTCATCGATTTAAAGATTGCCCCCAGCCTCATCGAGTATTTTGCTACGGGTGTGGCGCGATAAATATTTATTAGCCCACTTGCCCAAAATGCTCCCAAAATTCGGAAAATCTCCAGGCGGACAACCGTGCCAATCCGAGACCGGATTCCCGACTGTAGACTCGGACGAGGAGAAGTATAAATCAAATGAAAGCATAAAAATATTGTTTCAGGAAAATATAAATACAATAAGGCTCACCCTCGGCACTATCACAATTAAGATTAAATATAACAACATTGAGGCAGAAATTGAGTTAATAATAGTACCATCGATCAAACTCGATGTTATTTGTGGAATAGACTTCTGGGAAATATTCTGGAATTTATGTTTCCTTAGGAAGCCAAGTAAACGAATTAAACTTTGAGGAAGATTCTTCCAAACTTAAGTTATCACCTGTGGATCGATCCAGACTCAAAGGTGTAATAGTTTTTTTCCGTCATCTGACAGAGATGGTCTTGGCATTACAAACATAATCAAACACTCGATTGATACCGGCAATGCCAAGCCAATCAAACACAGGCATTACCCGTTGTCACCAGCGCGTGAAAAACTTCTGTGCGCTGAGATCGACAGGATGATTAAATTTGGAGTAATTGAAGAAGCTCCTGCATCATCATGGTCATCTCCGATTGTATTAATAGTCAAGCCAGATAAAGTCAGGTTTTGTCTTGATTCTAGAAAGGTAAATGAGGTCACGATAAAAGACTCATACCCGATTCCAAATCTAGAGGGATTGTTAAGCCGTCTCCCCCCAGTTCACTGCAATTCAAAAATTGATTTGAAAGATGCCTTTTGGCAAATCAATTTAGACCCTCAATCTCGACCTAAAACGGCATTCACCGTTCCAAATAGGCCATAATACCAATTTAGACGTATGCCTTTCGGACAGTGCAACGCCCCTCAGACAACGTGTCGTTTGATAGACCAAGTCATACCGTATCAAATGAAATCTCACGTGTTCGTCTATTTGGACGACCTCCTTATCATGTCACTAAGTTTCGACCTGCATTTGAAGCACCTATCAGAGGTGGCGCAATTACGCCACCTAGGCCTTAAAATCAATATTAAGAAGAGCAAATTTTGCCTTCGAAAAGTCGAATACCTAGGTTATGTAGTGGGTGAAGGAACACTGCAAGTTAACCCAGAAAAGGTCAGTACTGTATCTCAGTTTCCTATCCCCAAAACCCAATAGCAACTAAGACCATTTCTTGGTATGTGTAGCTGGTACCGTCGATTCATATCCCAGTATTCAACAATAACACCCCCACTTACTGATTTATCTCGCGGAAAGATCTTTAGCTGCAACGAGGACGCTCAGAAAGCTTTTGACAAAGTAAAATCAAAGCTTTGTGTTGCGCCTTTCCTAATTTATCCTGATTTCGACAAGCCATTTAAAATCCAATGTGATGCGTCAATGTTCGGAGTTGGAGGAGTACTAACACAATGCGATGAATTAGGCAAAAATTGAATGGAGCTCAACTCATACGGTTACTGAATTAGAATGTCTGGCCGTTGTGTTTGCCATCAAGAAGTTTCGTATGTATGTAGAAGGGAATAATTTTACAGTTGTTACCGATCATTCAGCCCTGCGATGGCTGATGACTAATACCGACCTCAGCGGGAGACTTGCCCGTTGGGCTATTAAGCTACAAGGCTTTGTGTTTAAAGTCGAACATAGCAAGGGAAGTCAAAACGCCGTACCACGATCGTTCGAGGAGCCAACCGAGATACTAGCGATAGAAGTAGACGTATTTCTACAGATTGACTTGCAGTCAGATGCATTCGTATCGGAGGATTACCGTCAGCTAAGGGACCGTGTCCAAAAATTCAGTGTACCTGTATTTCGAGTCATCGATATCTATATATATTATCGAGCAGGCTTTGCCAGCGGAAATCAAGGAGTTGACGATGCAAATAACAAACTTCTAGTTCCACGCGAATTGAGAGCAAGCGTAATTCAGTCTGCCCATGACCAACCAACATCGTCGCATGGTGGGGTAGCCAAATGTCTCGAGCGATGTGCGCAATTATATAGCGCAGTGGGATATTTGCAAAACCTGTAAACATCCGACGTAACGTCCTCGACCGCCGATGGGTGTGCAAGCCACAAGTGAAAGACCATTTCAGCGGATGTATATTGACTTCATTGGTACATTCTCAAGAACCCGGAACGGACATATAGACATATTAATTCCCATAGATCATTTCTCCAAATTTAGTTGGCTAAGGCCAGAAAAAAAGTTCACATCCAAGGTAGTGATGGATTATTTTGAAGATGAGATTATTGTTTGCTTTGGAACTCCCGAGGACTCCCGGCGGAGCGGGTCAACCGGTCAATCAATGCAGCCCTACGATCATATAATCGGTTAGATCAAACGTTGTGGGACTTGTATATAGGAAAAATTAATTCTGCCAAGAGAAATAATATTCTCCAACCAATTGGAGAATCCCCCTATTATGTAATCTTTGGCCAGCACAGGTGCCTAGAGCAGTCGATTTTCCGAGAATACGAGCTGATATCGTGAAGAGATTGACAAAAGCATACGAGAAAAACCAAAACTATCACGACTTACATTCTCGACATCCAACATTCGAAGTGGGTCAGGAAGTCTTAAAAAGAAATTTCGTTTTAAGCAACCAGGCTATGCATATAAACGCAAAATTGTCACCTATGGGGAATCAAGGCCAGAATAAAAGAGAAGAGAGGGCAGTCGTTATATCTGCTCGAAGACAACAATAGAAAGGAGTAAGGAGTTTTTCATGCCAAAGACCTTTGGTCTTTGAAGCATGGTGAAGTACCCTTTTTCAGCTTTCATCTCCTTCTTTTATCAGGTCGATAAAGTCTGAGGTGTGAGGGTACGAATAAAATATCACTACTAAACATAAACAAAGAAGACCAATTCTAATAATTTAAACAATCTTTAGTCAATAGTTAGTAGTCGATAAACATTAGTCGAGTAAAATAAGTCGATAACAGATCGCTGTTACAGCCCTTTAAAGCTGTTAAGGCGAACTATCTGGCAACTCCGTATTCTGACAACCGAATTTCCGCTTAATCCAATTGTTCTTTTGCGATCAAAACTCACAAGTGAACAGTTGTCCATATCACAATAATATAGTGAATAATATCACCAAACGAGGAAATTGGCATAGTACCCAATACGCTACACGAGTGGGAGTTGGCAAAGCAGTGGAACATTGGCCGTGAATGTGCACTGTTGTTCGCATCTGAACGTATGTTTGTGGTTGTGGCGAAAAAAGAAAAACCTCCAGGTAATCCGACCTCGACCATGTGATGGGCTAGCTCACGCACGATCGCTGCGGCATCCATCTCGTCCATAGTGACGACTAAACAACAACAATAACCAGGAGAGAAACGCGTCAAATTGTGCCAGGATTAGAGTATTCTTAAGTAGAATTTAATTATTTTTTTTTTGTTTGTAAATTATATTGGATCGAACCAATACTCATCCTCTTTTCCTGTAGAGTATTGATCAATTGTTGGCAACATGTACATCAAAACCCCATTATTTAATTTGAATTTAACCCAAACGTTTCACCAAAACATCCAGAGCTCTTGTCTACAGGCCTGCGGACTTCGAGGGATGGTTGCGTTAGTAAATATTTCGACTTGAACATGTAACAATGCCGCTATAGGAAAGCGTATGAATATTTAGTTATTTGACAATGAAGCTGTATTAAGACTATTTAGTAGGATTTCGAACAATTAGTAAGGTCTTAGGTTAAGCATACAGTCAGAAGAAGAAGCAACCATTTTTTTGTAATGAAATAGGATATTTGAAATGAAGTAAAATTATAGTTTTATGGGCACCTGAGCTGAACGATTTCACTATATATGGGTAAGGGCAGCAACAATTCGTTGTTGATTCTTTACAGGTAGGGCGGGTCAAGCAGAAAAACCTCGACACCTTAGTTCTTCAATAGCAAGGTTTCCTGTCTCGAATTCCTATCCTTCCAAAGGACTGTAGCATCACTGCGGTGATGCTGATTAGGAAGTAACTGACGCCTTTGCCTCTTCCCTGAGCTAGGCCGTTCCCGTAGGCAGAGTATGCAACCAATCGGTATCCACTTCACCGTGTTTGTCACAATGTCTTCATTACTTCCCGACCTAATTCTCTGGAGATGAGCCTTAATTCACAAGGTATTTGAGCACCTTGGCCTTTGTAAAATATTCATTATCAGAACCTTAGTGCTAGCTCGTAGAATTTGGCATTTTTTTGTAGGGGAAATTATAACGTGAAACTGAGTAAACACATATCTGTCGTCGTTGTTTTCAAAATTTTTTAGTTTATACAGCCACCAAGTATGTTTTAAAGCGTAAGAGATAATATTTAATTCCGCGTCGTGGAACAAAACCAGAAGAGTGTAAAAGCATCCCTATTATCAACTCGAAGAATTCATCGTACCATTCTCATTCCTTGCACCAATGGCTCAAGGAAAGTTCAAAGAAACGCTGAACCGCAAGAATTTGTGCAAATTGAATGTCGAGAAAAGACAAATTAAAATTCTTCTTGTGCTGGAGGAGTGCAATATTCCTCTTTTCAACTCTTAGGGCATACATAAAATGAATAATACATTTTATATAAATTTTTGTTTGAAATAAAAGAAACAGGAAAGGAAAGCTAACTTCGGGCGGAGCCGAAGATAATATACCCTTGCAGTATGCTTGCAGGTAACAGCTTATATTATTATATATTTATCGGATCGTAAATAATTGGCCGATCCTTGTGAGAAATTCAGCATCGAATCAATTTTCTCATTAAAATGTTTAAAACCACCACAAGCGCCATTAAAAATAAAAGGTTGTGCCATTTCCGATCGTTCAGTTATAGGACAGCTATCGGATATAGTCGGCCGATCCATATGGAATTTGGCAATTCATATAACTACGAACTCGGTAGATTTAAAACTGAGAGACTAGTTTGACTTTTTATATATCTGATCTTATATATCTTTTATATACCGTTTTACTTCCTCTTGAAAGCATTATCGTCTTCTGCATAATTCACGAAGCTTTGAGATCGACTTCGTTGGGGTATTTATAATTTCGTGTCTGATCTCAGCTCGCAAATTTCGCCGAAAAATCTCTACTAAAGATTTTTAATCTAAAGGGCAGTCTAAGCTATCCGTTAACTGAACCACGGCGTCATAAAACGAGTCAAAACTGTCCCTTTCTTTCTGTTTGCGATCTCTAATTAATTCTCGTATATCAACATCCGTTCTAGTATCCCTGAATTGACGACGATTGTGCGGCACACAATTCGGTCCACTTTACAGATGGCACCGATTTATAATATCGCCAGTAAAAGTCGTTAGCTTTACCCTCAAACAAAGTACTTGCGTTGCCACACATTTGAATCGAGTGTTTGACCGGTTAAAGCGTGTACCCCATAAATAAAATTATCTACGCTTATGCCTCCTGTGTCTCCCCTAAACCGCAGTTTCCATCCATTCATTATATGTGCCACCTTATCAGGCCTTTGTGAAAGTTCTGAGGCGCTTGACCTCGGAGAAATGTTAGCGCTAAATTTTGCCCTGCATTAACCTGGCCAGCATCTATGCCAAGTACTTGCCAAGGACTTGCCAAGGACTTGAGTCTGTAGCCCTATGAAGTGTCTGTTGGGAAATTCTGGCTGCTAGGTTCGACTGAATCATGAGGGACATTTTCTCTGTTAGCTACTTTAGCAACTCGTTTTGCATTCCTTTAACAGCATCTAATACCATACTTTGTAAATCCTCACCCCCTCGCTCTTGACTCTGCCGTTCTTTCTCCATAATTTTATTATAAGTTTTTGCCTTCTTGTATTTTGTGAGATAAAGCTATCTGACCTTGCAAAAGGTTCACCAGAAAAAGCCGCTTTGCAGGTAGGGCAAGTTTTCTTGCTCTTTAGATGTATGCTCTTACACTTTCTCTGAAACCCGTGCCCGCATTTCGTTTTGTATAATTCTTTGTCAGGAATTCGCGAATTGCATAATATACAAAAATGAGATGATCCTTCATCTTCTTCGTTATCTGAGTGGAGGATCTACACCCATATCTTATTTTTTTTGTATTTTTTTTTTTTGCAACTAATTGACTAACTACAATTTGAATTTCCCAGTTTAAAAACGGTGCGGAATATTTTAAGATATAAGACCATAAGCCATAAGATTATGTCCACAATAAAATAAATATGATAACAACAAAATTGACTCCATGCCTAGCCAAGAGCTCTTTGTCGAAGCTCTATCTTATGTTTATGTGAGAGGTTCTAAAAAAGACACAAGAAAAAGGTGCAGTAAAAATAAACTTATAAAGCGGCTACATAGGCTGCTTGAACCATATAACCCTCGTATCAAGCTTGGCCAATCTCAACTATCAATAGTTTTCTTTAAGATTGTATTTCCAAGCACTTCATACATAGTCTGATTTAAGTTTCAATACTATGCATTGCCTAAAGATCCACTTCCGAAATTGCGGCCAGACTTTTGCTTGCAAACATTAGCTCTGTTATCCTGCAATCTTGACTTGCTAGACCTTTAGCTACTTCACCTATTCCCCGCTAGTTTATGCGCGGTTAGCCAAACAACTATTTGATCGTAATTGGCCAAAATTCAAAGCGCTTAACTATTGTCGTTTAACATAAATGAAAGAGACAGCAGTATCAAATCTTTCCCTGTGGCGAGGTTTTACTATTTCTGAAAAATAAATAAACACTGCATTCTAATGCGACTGAAAGTTGACACGGCTGACTAAGAAAATTATAGAGATGAAAATAAAAAAAACTTATTATTATTCCTGTAACGGAAAACGAGGAGCTTGTGTTCTTTGCAAACTATTATCCCTGCACGCATTTAATTCCGGCTCTAGCTCTTTAGCGAATGGTGTGGTGTTCTTTAGCGGATATAGCTTACGGATGCTCTTAGTCATATAGAATTAATCAATTTTTTTTGCGTGCAAATACGAGCCGATTTCGGCCGGACAAGAGATAGCTTAACAAACGGACAGACAAGAAAAAAAAGATAGAACTACGCGATCCTGCATCAGGCCCCTTTTTATTGAAGAGCCTACGACGGCTCCTGGGTCGGCATGGAGTTAAAACAGGGTATTTTACTCTGTCAGTATAATATTTACGTACTAAAATTTATTAAACATAGGAAAGTTGATACTTTTAGAGTAAAAGCCTAGCATAATATTTTGTTTTCAAGCAACTGATTTATGAACTTAAATGTATTAGGACAAAAGATGATAATTTTAAGATGTATTTAGGTAGGGGTATTAAGTATTTTCAGGATTCATTAACATTAATATTTATCAATAGAAATATAATATTTATTTGTAGCAATTAAAAAATTATTATTTTAAAATTTCATTATTCATATGTTTATATGTGCTCCGATTATTTATTTACCCTATTCATATACTTTCTTTTTATTTCAACTTTATATATATATTTATTTTTTTTTTGAGGCGTTAGTTTTATTCTTATTGTTTTGATTTCATTTTACTTCATTTCAAATTACGGTTCTGAGCCGATGATATGTATATGCAAAAGAAAAGTTGATAATTTGGTAGACTTCGGCTCATCTGAGGTACTCCAACGTTGTAAGCGTATCCAAATTTCGGGGGTGTCGAAAAAAGTCTGTAAACAAATGCAAGCGCAAAGCGACTCGCGAAAACTTCTTATCTAAAATCGCCTTCATCTAAGCGAGCTTCTTTCTTTTTACTTCTTTTTACTTAATTTTAATTTGTATTTTAAACTTTTATAAACTGATTTTAATTTTGTATTGATTTTAACTTTTAGCTTTTTTTGGATTTTCTTTTAACTTTTAGCGAAAAATTGAACATTGTATTGGGTATTGGGGCATTTAACTAGGTATTGGGGCATTTCTTTTAACTTCGTATTGGGTAGTGGGGCTATTAGGTAGGCATTGGTGCTTTTCTTTTATCTCTTAACTTGGATTTTATATCATAATTTTATTGTAGATTAATTAAAATTTTTAGATAACTGTCTATTGTTAATAAGAGCACTTATGGATGACCCTTAGCCGTTCTCGCGAGGTACCTAGACCTCGGTTTTGGTTTAGGCGAAATTCACTCCGAGCTGTCCATCAGCAACGTGAATACTAAACCAGACAATGTTTTTTGCCTACTCTCTGTGGCGAACGTATGACCAAGAAAACAAACTGCACATATTTGATGAGCTTCTGGGCGATGATTATGTCGACTGATCCCTTCTTCGCTTTCAGAATCACAGGGTCGCATTCAGCTGCCCTCTTGGGGCAGAAATTAGTTCTTCTATGATCGCCTCTTTATATTAAAAGAGGCTTTGATCGCAGACTTGGATTCTTATCTTGTTCTAACCTTTCTCGTGTATCTTCGCCGGATGGCAGAAATACATCCGCTCAGGTCGAGAGTTTGGTTAAAAAGGAAGCACGAGATTTTCGACCTCGGTTGCTACAAAATGGCTTAGTGCCAGGGCTGACTTTCGATACTTTTAAAACGCTAAGGCAAACGCAGTTCTGCCTTACGCCTAATGTTGCCAATTTACTGACCGTACCGCCCGCTAGGTGGCGCTTGTATAAACCGGGTCTGCGGTTTTGAAACCCCACTAAACCGACATGCGCAAATCGACTCTGGAGGTGATCCTGATCAAGAATATACATATATATATTTTATAGGGTCGGAGATGTCTCCTTCACAGCGTAGCACACTTTTGACCAAAATTATAATACAAAATATATAATAATATTATATATAAATACATAT